>APFE030511456.1:37946-50330 GCA_000404065.3 Pinus taeda
TTGAGGTCCTCACCAATCTGCAGGAGGACCCAAACATCCAACACTTAGAGACAGAGGCATGTGAGCTCCATCAGCAGTATGATAGCGTCAAAGGGGCCACGCGGACGATGGCCCTCACTCAAAGGCTCATGCAAAAAGCAACAGGCCAAACGCTTAAAGAGCAAGTAGACGCAACGACACAGAGAAGCAGTTTTGAAGGTGCGTATTCAACCTTGGATTGACGAGGCCTACATCATTACATCAACAATTAAAGGCAAGCTTGTGCAAATGCAAGGGATGTAGGCATAGATGCAGGGGAGTAGTTCCGACACCGCGGTCTCGGAACAACGTGTACAGGAGATTCAACAGGTAGCTGCTTAGTGTGCTGCCGACCTTGCAGCCATTCGAGCAGAGTTGGAGGTTCTTCATGTAAAGATCTCCGCATCGACAGAGTGACTCGAGGGCGAGTCATGATGTTTGTGTTGGGGGACTGTTGGGCATGGAATCCCCCCCAAGGCATGTTTTGGGGCTTAAAGCCCAATTTTTTACTAAGTCCATTGTAAAGACTTCGTGAATTATGGACGCGGAGCACGGAGTCGTAATAGAGTCATAGGGTTGTCCGCCCTTATTTTTGTAATGTAATGTCAGTTTGAAAGATCCACCCATGGTCCGCAGACCATGGAATTGTATAAATAGAGTGAGGCTCTAAGTGTAGAAGACATCTAATAATGGATGAAGGAGTCTAAGGAGTTCATGAAGCATTGAGTCGAAGTGTAAGTCATGTCTTTGGGTCGTAGAGTAGGAGAAGGCTCTGCAGCTAAGTGCACACAGGCCTAGTAGTCCACAATTGAGTGCGCGGACCCCTGCAGCTGAGTGCGCAGGAAAGGTAGATTCTGTAACCGTTGGAGGAATTATTAAAGAAGAAGTTTTACCATATTTCTGTGTATCATTTCCTATTTTATGCATTGAAGTATATTGGGTCTGAATTACGAGGTTACTGTTTATTTTTTGTGCGAACTCGTATGAATGTGCAGAATAAATAATATAATATAAGGCATCTGTTTACGCAAAGATAACTAACTGTTATAAGAAGATAAATAAGATCTCCGGTGTGACTTAGGGAAATAGTGGAGATCGCTACTCCAGCAGCGTGAAAGCCCCACAGACCCTGGTTAGGGTTGCACGAAGGTGAACATAGGGCGTGAAGGCTAGAGAAGGGCACGAAGTAACCTGCTCGAAGGGATTTGCAGTTGAACCAAATCAACCCCTCAGACATCTCAAGGGTGCGGAAACCTGGTTCCAATAGCCCCCCATACTACTTCATGTGAGACCTGAGTCTGCGCTCCACAGGGTGTTGCTGAAAGGGCCAGTAGTACAGGGATTTGTTTGGCTAATTAACTCTGAATCTAGGTTAGGCCTCTACAAGCCAACAATCGGAGGATGATAATTTTATATAGAAGGATTAGGAACTACGCAAGCGTTAAGGACAACACTTTTTTGAAGGAGAGGGGCATGTTAAATCCCTATAATACTAGTGTATTTCCCTTATTTTTATTGTTAGTGTAGCTCCCTATTGTTATTGTTGTGCCCATGTATCCCCCATGTTGTTATTGTTGTGCCACATAGAAGCCCACTATTGTTATTGTTGTGCCATTACATTGTTAATGTTATGTAAGCTCTTATTTCATTGTGACCCCTTAGACTCCTATATATAACAAGAAGGTCTTACCATTTGTATCATCCAAGAATTGTTCATTTATGTAATGTAAAGGAGGTTTCCCCCTCAAAGAGTATAATTTTTAAGTCAATGATCTATCTCTTATTCTTTTTTGTGAGCTAGTTTCATAACAACTTCTTTGACTCACAAAAAACAAAATGAAAGGAAATAATGATAATAGAAAAATGTGTGCATACCTCTCCTCACAGTGCTCTCTCTCTCTATTTCCAATCATTATTTGTTTAGGGAGTAGGAATGAGTTTCTAAAGGGGAAAGTTAAATAAAATTTAAATTTCTTATTATATTTATGTTTTGGTAGGTGGGGCCCTCTGAGTCCTCAAAATACTATAATTTTCATTTCTCTTCCTAACCATATTTATTTACCAATAAACAAATTATATGAAGATAATCATAATGTACACATGTTCAAGAAATGTTGATGTAGAAGCATGCCATATCAAATTCATTATATAAGCCAGAGATAATCCATGCACCATAATATAAATCATGTGAAGAATTCATCATGTTGTAATCATAGGGTTGAAAATAAGAAACACTTTTTCCTTGTTCCTCCCATCATTATGATTATGAAATCGTACTTGTGCCTCCAATTTATTTTCACCCCAGGGCCCCTTCCTATGTTGCTTCTACCATTTCCATGACTGTGATGGCTCATGTTCTGAAAATAAGTCCATCATATTATCTTAGTAAGAAACAAAATAAAAAATCAAATTAACTTTTACTAATGTATGAGTGAAGAGAAAACACACAGGAAAATTTATTTTTAGGAAAGGGTTTTAAACTCATGTATGAATCATGAAAGTGCCACTATCATAACATTCTCGGAGACAAAAATGTAATTGTATACGAAATATAATGTTGTATAAATTTAATTTTTACGAGCCTAGGGTAATCCATGAAGGCGTCACATAAACTGAAAGTTAAAATATTAGACACGGGCTATGAACAAATGGGAGGCTTATATCGTAATGAACATGTGGACATTGAGCTAGATTAGTATGCAAATCACTTACCTCCCACACTTAGCCATTTTCCTAAAAAAATCCTTCCGACCAGGAAACCCCGCTTCACCAGACCCCTACTAAGTCGTAGTGTGCAGTCTCAGCCGCCCTCAGTGATGTTTCTCTGCTACTTGGAACTACGCAGTGCACAAAGATTGCCCTCTAGCACAGTTGCACTGTGCAATCCCAGAAGTGTTTTGGGAAGTTACAGTGTCTACGAAAAAATGCTTAAAGCCCTAGACTAGTAGCTAAGTCTAGAACAACAGTGAAAAGCATTCTATACTTTTTTTATAACCAATATATTAAATAAGGAAGTAAAGAAGCCTACCTGAAGCTTTCGCTTACTCTTTATCTCCCTTGACCAATTTTGTCACTCCTTTCCATACTTAATACGATTGAAAAGTACCTGCACACATACCATCAAAGCATATGATAATGATCTATTGATTAAACATAGAATGGAATCAAGTACATAATACACATATGAAAGAATCAATAAACAATACAAACATATGGAAAAAGCTTTGAACACTTTATTAGTAAAAGGAAGAGTTAGAACCCAATTTGCTTGATTTAGTGTCACTCCTCCAGTTCAATCCCATCCTCTCCTCATAACAAGAAAGACATTTTTACATCATTACAATACTTGAAACCAACTCAAGTCTCATACTAACAGCATCTCCCTATAATTCAATATTTCCAGCCCCTGATCACTTAGATGAGTGGTCTTTTTATAGGTGAATGAAGGAAGTTATGCCATAAATGGTGAAAATGAATGCCCTCCCAAACTTAGGATTAGTTCCATGGAGGAAGGGATAAAGGGATTGATGTTCCTTAACTCCCTCCCTCATCCAATTCCATGCCCAAAGGAGTGGATAGCCTTGGAAAACTTCTAGATGCATCCTATGGATAAGAATATTCCAAACCCCAATGCATATTTCGCTCAAATTCACCTAGTGCAGGCCAAAGAGGGCGCAAGTGCACTGCAATGCACCCTGGCACTATACTAGGCTACACTGCAGTGCACCCTGATACAGGCCTGCCTGCGCTGATCTTCTTAGAGGCAGTTTTTGGATGATTTAAGTCATGGAATCTCTTGGGAAGGAGTCATTCTGATGGTTGAATTCATTAGGGCATGTAACAACTAAATTAGGGTTTAATGGGCCCTAATAGTACTGATCTGTAAGTCAGGGTTGATGTGCCCAAATTTATATGTAACAGTTGCCCCCTAAAGCATGAAGTCGTAAATATGTATGTCGAGTGAAATACTTTACTATGTGGAGAGGAGGTTTTGAAGTGGAGGGTGACCTGCATCAATTACAATACATATATCATGATAATTTGTTTTTTTCTCATGAACTTGCTGAGGGAAGGCATGCCCATGCTCAGCTTATAAACTTTGATTACATGTACAAATATAGTTGTCTACAGATATAGACCCATGAATGGATGACCATAAATGTAAGGCCATTGTACATTTGATTTAGTACTCCTGAAAATATCGCAACCTGGACTGATGAAACTAGATCTAGGGTGTCCAATCTCATTCAATCTTTCACTCATGTACAAGTCTAACCATGTGAATAGATGATCTGAAGTCGAACATGGGAAGACATCGTCTGATTACCAGCCAATGATGTAAGCCGTTAACAGATGTGAGAAGAATCACCGATAATGATAATGACCCTCAAGGTAATATAGTACATTTCATATGGTGTGAACAAATGATTTGATGTCGAACACCATACAAAGTCTTTCAGTCAAAGGCCAGTGATGTCAACCTATCGTCGGAAGTGAGAAGCCTTCCATTGATGTATGCAAGCCTCAAGGTACTGAAGGGGTGTTTCTAAGTCAACTTATTGGATAATGTGCTGATGTCGACAAGAAGCAACTCATCGCAGGAGGGCCTTGATGTATCCCACATCAACGACACAAAACGAGGTAAATGATTTTGGAGATTAAAATCGACTGATGACAAAAACTTCAAGAATAGCAGTCATGAAAATGACGGTTTACGGTATTGTAAAGGATGAAGTTTGAACTGAATGACTTCTCTTGAACTGATATAATTGACCCAAAACAAAGTAATGGATGGTATGATAGACCAACAGTGTGATAACCATCAAGTTGAATGACCCAACCCACATAGTCACGGTGATGAGGTGAAAGTGTCATGCTCACAAGCGAATTGCTACCATAAGTGTTTCCCCCTTTTCCAATTTTCCCCAGTCATTGCTAACCAGTACCTCTTTATTTTTATCAATCTTGAGGAGGATGACATATTCTTGTTGTATAATTCCACCCTTTGGGTGAATCCATCCCTATTTGATGCTTTAACGAGTCTAGCGAAGGTGAAACTTGGTCTTGTCTAGATGGACAAGTTTGTAACTATTTGATGTTTTTAACGAGTTTAACGACAAACATAACTCAGCCATTTTGATGTTTAGAGAGTTTGAAGAGGGACGAAAAGGAAACTCCAAAAGTCCTTTTTCATAAATTAATATCTCAAGTCTGAAAAAGTGTAAAATAATAAAAGAGAGATATCTTTTCCAATCTGTTAACGAGCTGTAAAGGACAAGCGCTCGGCAATATTTTCATATTTAGAGAGTTTGAAAAGAGCTTAAAGAGGAGTCCATTTTGAGGAATGAGTGGTGTCTAGGATAGAAACTGGTTCCGGTGATGTTGGAACTTCTCAAAACATGTTGATTTATGTGAAGAGCCTGGCTAATAAGACCATTCATTGCAACTATTCCTCAAAAAGGGTAAAACAACCAAGTCAACACGTATGATTGGCCAAAGGGATCGTGGCAATGGGATGAAAACAACCAAGGCTCATCTGATGAAAGAGGTTGATAGAATGGCAATCACGAGGGTAAATTGGAAATGGGTTCATTTTTGGACAAGCTTGAACCATATGGAACTATGCTTGGATTTCGTTTCATGTTTACACAAGCTTGAAACGAACAACTATGCTTGGATTCACTTTCATTTTTACACAAGCTTAAAATGAAAAACTATGCTTGAATTTAGTTTCATTTTTACACAAGCTTAAAATGAAAAACTATGCTTGAATTCAGTTTCATTTTTACACAAGCTTAAAATGAAAAACTATGCTTGAGATTGGTTTACATGCCCCCAGCATGATGAAAAGGAGAGTCTCTTGTAACCAGATGGAAGTTTCTACTGCGGTGAAGCAGGACGGTTATCCAACAGCTTTTTGGCTTCGTCCAGATAGGGACAAAGGTGAATGGGGTGATTCCCTTCACATAACCTAGAGGGAAACTTAAGTTTACCACTAGGTGCATGCCCCCAAGCTTCATTACATTCACCTAAGTAGACTAGTCATGGCTATCAAGTGGATGGAATGAAGGTTCTTTTACGAGATCAAGTGAAAGACTCGACTAGGAATTTACGAGATATAATCAAAGACTTGACTCAAAACTTGGGACCTTGTTTCATATTTTAATGAGCTTGACACAAGACAAGGAGCTCTACTCAAATTCCTTGTTTTGTTTTTTAACAAGGTTGACAAAAGACCAGGAACTATCCTCATACTCCTTGTTTCATTTTTTAATGAGGTTGACACAAGACAACGAACTATCCTCGAAGGAGTTGTTTCATTTTTTAATGAGGTTGACACAGTAAAAGAACTATCCTCATACCCTTTGTTTCATTTTTTAACGAGGTTGACACAAGATAAAGAACTATCCTCATGGACCGGTTTTATTTTTTAACGAGGTTGACACAAGACCAAGAACTATCCCCATAGACCCTTGGTTTCATTTTTTAACAAGGATGACACAAGACAAGGAACTATCCTCATAACTTGTTTCATTTTTTAATGAGGTTGACACAGTAAAATAACTATCCTCATGAACCTGTTTCATTTTTTAACGAGGTTGACACAGTAAAAGAACCATCCTCTCCTCATAACAAGCAAGACATTTTTACATTGTTACAATACTTGAAACCAACTCAAGTCTCATACTAACAGCATCTCCCTATAGTTCAATGATTTCCAGCCCCTGATCACTTAGACGGGTGGTCTTTTTATAGGTGAATGAAGGAAGTTATGCCATAAATGGTGACAACGAATGCCCTCCCAAACTTAGGATTTAGTTCCGTGGAGGAAGGGATAAAGGGATTGATGTTCCTTAACTCCCTCCCTCATCCAATTTCGAGCCCAAAGGAGTGGATAGCCTTGGAAAACTTCTAGACGCATCCTATGGATAAGAATATTCCAAACCCCAAATCCTATTTCACTCAAATTCGCCCAGCGCAGGCCAAAGAGGGCCCAAGTGCATTGCAATGCACCCCAACAGTATACTGGGCAGCATTGCAGTGCACTTTGATAAAGGCCTGCATGCGTTTATCTTCTTAGAGGCAATTTTTGAATGATTTCATTCATGGAATCTCTTGGGAAGGTGGCTTTCTGATGGTTGACTTCATTAAGGCATGTAACAACTGAATTAGGGTTTGATGGGCCCTAATAGTACTAATCTGTAAGTCAGGGTTGATGTGCCCAAATGGATTTGTAACAAGAAGTGAGTAGTCTGTCATCCTTCGCAGAATTGCATAGAAGTTACCTCAATCATGACCTAAATTGCGCATTTCTCATTATCTGCATCAAGCCTCCTCTCTATCTATTGGAACCTCGTAATGCACAAAGACATGAGCCTTATTTGCCTCCCAAGACTACACAGAGGTTTCCCCTAGTGTCCTCCCTCAGTTGGGACTCACTGCTCTAAGAAGCTGTACATAACTGCCCTATCTAGTCTCTCTGCTACCTTGTCCTATCTTCCCTTAGAAAACTGCATAGACCTACCTCCCTGGGTCTCACCTTATAGCTGCCACTGATCATCTCAACTACGCAATCCGACCTCCCATTAGTGTCTGCACAATTTTTCTTGACAGTGAAGAATGTGCTCCAGAGTTCTTCAGTCACCAGTCTCCCTCCCTCTCACCTGTAACTACGCAATGCACAGTTGTTGAACCCTCTTCCAAGGCTATCATCCGTTCGGGGCCCAGTCCATGGATATCAATGCATGCATGTTAAACTAGGATATTTTGGATTTGATGTCATCCCGTCATGAGTGAATTGCAGGAACAGGTATACTGTTAGATTATGGCGAGATGCTGAAGGAGATGAAGAAGGAGAGAACATGCTAGAAGAGTTGCTTGTGGTTGGATGGACAAAAGAAGCTCATCGAGAGCAAGCAAAGGGAACACATGCATGCAACTGCGTTTCATGACCAAGATAATGGAAGACCACATAGTAGCAAGCCATGCATAGGAGAAAAGACAACACATCCAAGAACACATCCATCACTTAGCAACAACACCATCTTCACCATGCCACCACAACCAACTAGCCCATGTCAACAGTGTCATGTCAAGTTGTGTCATGAGCTTTCAAGGCTACATCACTACTATGGGCCATATCTATTGTAAACAGAATGTAATGTAAAGTGAAATTCCAATGGACACACAAGAATATGAAGAGTCATGTCAATTGAAAAATCATAGGAATTTGAACGGTCATGAGGGTAGTCCAAAAGTCACAAGGGTCAACAATCACCCTTGGCTATATATACCTCTCCCATTGTATGAGCAAGGAATTTTCACCTTGGCTCCTCCCACAAAGCATTGAGAGTTTTAATATGGTTCATTGAGAAGCGAGGAGTGTCTCCATTGTTCCACTACTGGGACTAATGATGTATGGTGTACGTATGTGTTTTGGAACTTTTTCTTAATACAGAAGCCTGTTAAGACCAACACGTTTTCATGCATGTTTTGTAGATGTTTGTAAGACTATACTTTCGACATTTTTAATTCATGTTTGTTTCACATGTACTAAGATAGTTGAACTATTTTGGTTGTTTTACTACTTAACTTGTTGGGAATTGGTTGTAATGGTTATCACTGTTGTCTCATACTTGTGGACTACTTCGCAAGATACTAGATAGATATTCCTTGTTTACTAGTTATAACGACTGTCACATCCATTGTGGACTACTCCGTTGGATGGTGGACAGGTCTTCCCTTGTACTTCGGTTTTAATGACTATAACATCTGTTGTGGATTATTCCACTGGATGTTGGACAAATCCTTTTGGTTTGCATGTGTCTCTTCTTGGGTGGTACTATTACCTCTCACTTAGAGGCTCACTTTACCTTCCCCCTTTTGCAAGTAAGAGAACCTAGACACAATTACATTACGCAATCACCAAGCACACTCACATCTCCTTTTGAAGACACCAGTGTAACAATCTCATATGCTGAACAACAAGAGCTAAGGAAAATCTCTAAGTAAATGGAAATCAAGCCATCATATCAGATGGGACTCCTACACCAAACAATGTGAGGTCTAATTGGGACTTCATACCAGGGAGATCCCCTGAATATTGGTGGATCCAACACCATCAACAAGTTAATTAATTAAAGTATTTCCAATCCCTTTTGTTGTTGCCTGCACATATACATACACAAACCAATTATCTGCTTTAAAAATACAAGACTTTGAAGTATCCTTTGTTGCTTCCAGCATCTCTCCCTTATGTAATGCTAAAACTTCCAAGTTTACCATCAAATATTCATCTGATTCATCCACTATAACAACATCCTAATTAACATCCAAACACATTTTTAGTCATCCATAAGTTGTCCTTCCATGGCTGCATTTTCCCATGGCACATAGTCTTCATCTTGAATATCCTTTGCCTTCCTTCCAACTTGTATAACAATACTAAGTGATTGTTTCTCCTCTCTGCATAGAACAAAATCAATGTTATGTCCTTCATCTAGAACAACTCCTGCATTCATACACCAATTGTTAAAAATTGAAATCATCATGGCCTGTATCGTCCATTAACACCTCAACCATCATATGTTGATTGTCCACACAACTTGTGAGAATCTCAACTAGTCTCTCATCAACATTTTCTTCATGCTCGTCTTCAGTTCCCAAATGGCCCATAAGACTTTCATCTAGACTCCTTTCAATATTATCATTCTCTCTCTCTTTAAGGTTTTCTCCTTGGTTAACTTCACAAGGAAATTCTTCTTCAACAATTGTCCTTTGTTGCAGCTCAACTCCTTTGAGATTTTCCTCCAATTGAGCCTTTATACTCTATTCATTCTCCTTGCCTTTCTCCAACAAATGAGATTTTGATCTCTGTCTCAGCTTCACCTACAAAAAATTCTATTTTACTCTATTTTGGAGACTCCATCTGTAACCCTAATCTTTTACATCTTTCTAAAGAAGTTCTCTCAAAATCTCAAGTTGTAATTTAATTTCAGCTACTTCTCTATCAAGTTTGTCCTGACTTGATCTACTATGTCTTCTCTCTGAACCTTTACTATGACTCTCAACAGTCACAAACTGACTTCTTCTATGAGCTTCTCCCTGCTCACTATGGACCACACACAAGGCACTGCAACAAGTTGACACCGTCAACCTATTTGTAAATACCATACTAAGCTCTTCCATGCCTAGTCTTCTCTTTGTATATTTGTTGAATCCTTCCTCTGGAATCTTCATCTAAGCACTCTTTAATCTTATGGCTTCTACATGAAATTTACTCAACTTCTCCCTATGATAAATTTGCTTGTCCTCCTTCTCTATTCCAAGGTTCCTTACCATCATCATCAAGAAATGTCTTTGTTATTGGTTATAATAATCAACTACAAACATCATCACAACTACTTGTAATCAATAATTAATTAAAAAAATACCATTACCTCATTGTCCAAATCTCTATTGAACATGCATCACTACTATTTCAGTCTTCTTTATTGGCTCTACCTTCAATGTTATAGTTTTCTAATGTCCTTCACTAAAAAGTTTATGTTTTCAGATCTATCTTTAAAACAAATATGGTCTACTTCCTCCCAAAGTAGATTTTCTTCCACACACTGTATTCTTCATATTTCCATCACGCAATCATCGATATTCAAACTCAATAAGAATTAAAAAAAAAAAAAGTTACCTCAATCAAATTTTTTAATCTAATTCTGCTTCATGCTTCCGTTTAGAAATTTGAACTTTACTGGCTTCCTTTCTTTTAGATTTCCATTTTGCAATCTCTCAATCAAATTTATCAGATCTGATTCTACTCCATGCTCTAAATTTCATCTTCAAAACTTTGCTTTCTTACTGGGTTGTTCTAATCTCATCACCAAAGAGTGTTCAGGCTTTGATACCACTTGATGGCACATAAGCCACCCCAACATCAATTTCCCCAATCTACTCCACCCATATAGCTCAGTATTTACATCCAATTCAACAATATTTCATGAAAAATTTATCATAGGAAGTCAATATAAGAATATGAATTTATTATGATAAATTACATGAGAGATTTTCTCTCACCCTCCCTCAAGAATCGTACATCATTTAATAAATCCAACTACATACACTTCAACTTAAAAAAATTATGCAATGGGCGGGCCAAATGGTCATTAACACATAGTCCTTAAAATTTTCTATGTAGTTGCTATGAAATGATTTTTTAGTGCTTGTTTGCCAATTTGTTGTTCCGTCGCTATAAAATGATTTTAGAGCACTTGTTAAAATTCTATATTGTGGTTTTGGGTAAGATGAAATGACTTCAACTCTTTCCCAAATCGACTCCTTGACACAATGTACTATCTCATGTGCCTTCCTTCATCAATATTTGCAACACCATAACAAATTTTCCAATCAAAAAATCAGTCAAAGAGGTAACCACTATACAAAAACACAATGAACACTCCCCCACAATGTTTTTGAACCATCACAACAAGATTACCAAATATAAATGAACAATCACGCAAAGATTGAAGCTACAATGTCAATATTTATTTTTTGTAAATCGGTTCAACAAGTTATAGGATTTCAAAATGACCAATATTCAAATGAACAAATGCACAAGAATAGAAACCATGAGACCATAAGAAGAAACTGAATTAGCTAATCACATGAATTTGATTCAATCTCAACCATTTAGCAAGCATACAATTTACAATCCAAAATTTATGTTCATTTATGCTACTCACACAAAGAAATACCTTCTGGTTCACACATATTAGAAAGTACAGGTGAGTAGACAAACTTGGGATTGTAGTTGCACAGAGAAACAATGAGTTCCTCTCTTCTCTCCCTCTCTCTTCTCCTCACCCAGGAGATTCTCTTCTCACCTCTTCTTCTCAAACACTCTTTCTTTTTATGGTTCCCCAAAAGGAACAGAGTATGATAACCAAGAGTCACACAATGTGAATCGTTTCCCCTTTGCCACAAAAAAAGGGAAATTGAAAACTAAACTTTACATCAGAAAATACCTTCTACAACTTATTCTAATAAAAATCAAAACCCACTTCCTAATTTAATATTTAGAGTTTCTTACAAAACATTAAAATTTCCTCCCAGCATTACCATGTGGCCATCCAATCACATTGGTAAGCTCTTATCCAGACTTCATCAATTTTTGTGCTCAACCTATGCAGCTACATCACTTCTTCTACTCATCTAGCTAGTGGGTGACAGGAATGCAAGTCTCCAAAATGCATTAATGGCCAAATTTTATCATCTTCCATCTCCTTGGTTCACCTACCTTCACGTTGATTTACGTGAGACTGATCCGAGCTACTATGACCAGATGTTTGTCTTCGCAATATATATATTCAGGCA
>APFE030511456.1:55541-79605 GCA_000404065.3 Pinus taeda
TTTTGAATATCCATTTAGTTCCTATGATATTCTTATCATGAGGTCTAGGAACTAATTCCCAAGTATTATTCTTTTCAATTTGCTCAAGTTCTTCATTCATGGCCTTGACCCAACATTCATGTTTGCATGCTTCATTTACATTTTGAGGTTCGGTGGAGGATAGTAATGCTAGATTGCTCGAAGCTTTTGTAATAGTTCTTCTTGTCTACACACCTGCCTCTTTCTGTCCCAAAATTTGAGTCTCTGGATGATTTTTCTAAACATACCTGGACAAAGTCTTTTCTTCTACCATGATCTCTTCTTCTGTTGCTTCATTGGTTTCTTCTTTAGAATTAGTCTGATTTGATGTGGGAGGATAATCCTCATCTTCTTCATAATCTTTAGTTTTTATTTGCTTTGGATTTTTGCATGCTTCATCAACCACAAAATCAATACTTTCAATAATTTTCCCAAGCCTTTTATTATAACATTTATATCCTTTACTTCGGGAAGAGTAACCAAGGAGAATACCTTCATCTGCTCTCGGTTCAAACTTACCAAGTTTTTCATCAGTCCTTTTGATGTAACATTTTCTTCCAAAGACTTCAAAGTATTTTACAGTAGGTGTCTTACCATACCAAAGTACATGTGGAGTTTGAGTGTTGTTTACCCAAACATTTTCTTGGTTGAGAATAGTGACTATAGCAAATGCAGCTTCACCCTAGAAGGTTGCATGAGTTCCAGACTCATATAGCATAGCACAAGCCATTTGTTGAATAGTTCTGTTCATCCTTTCTACCACTCCATTTTGTTGAGGAGTCCTTGCAGTGGAGAATTGCCTTTTTATTCCACGTTCTTCACAAAAGTCAAAGAATTCATCCGAGGTAAATTCCCCTCCTCGATCAGATCTAAGCCATTTGATTTTGTGATCTAATTCATTTTCAACCAAAGCTTTGAAGGCTTTGAATTTTTCAAATGCTTCATCTTTATGCTTTAGAATTCCTATCCAACACATTCTGGAAAAATCATCAATGAATAATATAAAGTATTCTTCTCCACAAGGTGACTTTTTCCTTGATGGTCCACATAAATCAATATGAACAAGTTCAAGAGGCTTACTAGCTGATCCTTCCTTTTTAGGGAAGTGCGATCGAGTTTTCTTACCAAATTGACATGATTTGCATATTGTATTTTCTGGAATGTTGATATCAGGAAGATCATGAACAACCTGGAATCTGCATGCTTTTCTTAGTTGAGAGAAGCTTAGATGCCCCAATCTTCTGTTCCATAGCTAGTGTTCATTGTTTTTTCTTAGATAGAATTGTTGTTGTCCTCCCTTGAGTATGTATAAGTTGTTTGGAGTTCTTATACCTTTGATCATGGTTTCTTATGTATCAAGCTCATGAACAACACATCCATTTGATCAAAATACTACTTCATTTCCTTGATCACACATTTGACTGACACTCAATAGGTTATGCTTTAGACCATCAACATACATAACATTCCCAGCTTTAACCTTTTCTTTTAAGAGAACAAAGCCTTTACCTTTTATGACAGTAGGAGTTTCATTTCCAAATGAGACCTTCTTTTCCTTTTCTAAGGCATTATATGAATGAAGTTTTTCTTTGTCACCTGTCATGTGTTTTGAGCATCCACTGTCGATTTTTCACTAATTTTCTTGTCCTTATGCATACAAGGATATACCACATCTTTTTGTTTGCAGTTCTTTCTTTCTCCATATTTTTGGACTTAATGGAGTTTTCTCCTTCTGAGATGTTTGCCGAAATTTACTCCTGCATTCAGATTCTTCATGATCGAAGTTGTTGTAGATAGAGCATTCTATTTCATTTTCAAGAAGAGAAAAGTTATTGTAGGTCCTTTTCATGATCCCCGTTACATTCCTTTGATTTTGTGCTTCTCTAGTCATGATTCTCTTGTAAGCAACACATTGAGCAGATTTGTATCCAAAGTGATGACATGAAAAACATTGGCCATTAAATAAGTTCCCGCGACTATCGAATCTACTGACCTGGTGATTGTAGTTTCTATTGATATTCATTCTTGAAACAGATTGAGTCTGATTTATGAGGTTGATTGTAGCTTCTGTTCATCCTTGAAGTAAATTGAGCCTAATTTACCTGGTGATTAGCTTTATGCCTTTGCTGATGATTGTCAAACTGTTCACTGCTCTTTGTTGCATCAAGATAGCTTTTAGTGGAGGTTGACGACTTTTGTGCTTGAGATGCTTCTTCAGTATATCCAAGACCTGTCTTTATGAGAGGAGAACTCTGCACTTTGATAATTTCATTTAAGGTTTCTAATCCTTTAGCAAATCTAAAATTGAGAGCTTTTGTTTTCTCAATATCCTTTCTTAGATCCACAATTTCACATTCTAGTTTTTCATTGTGTTTTTCTCTTTCAGAAAGTTGGAATGTCAAAGTATCTATAATCATATTTTTTTCTTCTAAACAGATTTTGAGTTTAGATATTTCTTCATAAAGTTCATCTTCATCTAAAGCATCCAAGAAATCATCATCTTCAAAAGCCATCAGATGTCGATAGTCATTACTATTTTCATCTTCATCACTAATTGATAAACCATCGCTATCTTCATGCGTATAGTAGCTCTTCTTACTTACACTTTGTTTTCTATTCCATTTTGCTGATTTCGTACCTTTATCAAGCTTATCTTTATGAGGACATTTGGCAGCATAATGACCGACTCTTCCACAAGCAAAACATTTAAAAGGTAGTTTACCTCTAAATCTTCCGGAACCCCGTTGAAGGTTCTTGACAAAGTTTTCTTCTTCCTCTCCTTCTGAAATATGTCCTGATTCATTGAGTTCTTCTCTTCCTGAAGCTTTAAATGCAGCTTCTCTCATATCTGATGGAACTCCTTTTCTCATCTCGAAAGCAGTTAAGATTCTGTGCAGCTGTGTCATAGTAATAGTCTAAAGATCCTGCTTTTCTTCTATGGCAGATACTTTTGATTCAAACTTAGCAGACAAGTATCTTAAAACATTTTCAACTAAAGTAACTTATTTTATCTCCTCACCCAAATTCTTTATGTAATTAACAATCTCATCTATACATAAGAAGTAACTAGATATACTTTCATCATTGTGCATTTTGAGAGTTTCATATTGAATTCTGAGAGTTTGTAGTTTTGCATGTTTTACCTGAGAGTCTCCTTCATAGCTTAGAATGATTTTGTCCCATATTTTTGGAGGATTTGAGCTGCATAACCTTGACAAATTCTGATTGTGACAGACTTCCCAATAATGTATTGACATCCTTAGCATTGGTTTCGTATTTCTTTTTACCTACTGCATCTGTAGGAATTGTTGATGGAAATGTATATCGTCCTTCCGCGATTTCCCAGACATATGTTCCAAGAGATTGAAGATATGTTGTGGTTCTTACCTTCCAATAAACGAAGTTGCTTCCATCAAAGATTGGTGGTCTGATGGATACCTCTCTTTCTTGATTACTCATGATGATGGATCTTCCTTCAAGCAATCAAGCTTCTTCTGAAGGGTATGCTATGATACCAATTGTTGGAAATAATACTGAGAGGGTGGGTACATCAGTATTAGTAAGTCAATAATTTTTCATTTCCATAATAAGATTCATATATGCTACTTCGGATAATGGAACTCATGTGTATACCCAATTGGGTTTAAGGCAACTAGCATATATCCTACAAACTTATGATTCAATTAATTTATCATATGCCGATCTTTAATTAGTGCATCAGGACCATATAAACGGTAACCAAGTGTAGTAAAAACAGAAAAGGTAATCACACACATGAGCACAAGATATAAGGTGGAAACCAAATGTGGGCGAAAACCAGATGTTGCAATCCTCTCTATCTTCTTTTTAATAAGAAACTTCTTTTAACAATTTTTGTACTAGTGCAGTCTTATACCAGTACGCAGGTTCTACCTGCGGAAGGCTACAACCTTCTCTCATTCTCCAGCATCTCCTGGAAGGGAGCTATAACCCCGTGGCTCTTGTACTAGCTGATATATTTACTAGTATGTAGGTGCCAACCTACAGAAGGCTACAACCTTCTCTTTTCTTCCAGGGACCATGTTTCATAAATTTTCAGCCTAGATCCATCAATAACATCATTCAATCATCAGATATATGTGCATCAACCAATCTCCTTTGCACCAACCACAACTGAATCAATCAATCACTTTGACTTCTCTTATAATGTTGTAACCAGAATACAGTAACCAGAACCCAAGCCAGAACCTAGAACACTGCAACAGCAAACAGAAGCAGTTAAAACATATTTTATGAGGTATACGCAAACAGAAGCAGTTAAAACATATTTTATGAGGTATACACTACTTCCATGTGTCGAACCTGCGTGCATACATTCTTTTCTCAAGGCGAACCTTCTTACAGATCTGCAAATCAAATTTAAGATGTATACATTGTTTTGATATGAAGAACTAGCGTGTATACGTGCCCTTTCTAAAGTGAACCTCCGTACAGATCTATAAATGATGATTTAAACATTACAACAATTCCAGACTTCAGTTATACCCAAATCATCATATTTACAGACTACAACATGCATTAGTTATTTAGATAAATGATCAAACCACATAAAGATACTTCACTTCAAGCCTTAAGATCTTGACCCATCATTAGATCTTATCCTTCATCAAGTGCTAAGGTTCATCCTTGGTTCAAATCCAGCTATGCACCATAACCCAGTTACCTGTATACTAGATCTTGCTCTTCATCAGATATTCAATATTTGAGTACCTTTGCTTAATGATCCTCTCCTCCTTTTATAGCCTTAGGCCTCACTCAATACCATGGACCAAAACCACTTAGGACAAATACCTTGGACCAAATACCTTGGACCATATATCTTGGACCAATACCATGGATCAAAATACCATGGACCAAAATACCATGGACCAAATACCTTGTACCCAAACTTAGTTTTCCAAGATATACGCGCCTTTCATTCTATGAAAGTGCGTGTGTACGTATACGGTCCTTTTGGTCTGTTAACCCACATGTATACGCTACTTTGTCAAGGTGAACCTGCGTATACCTCTCTTTCCTCATTCTGTGAAGTCTGATCTATAACTCTGTGTTGTTAACCTATTGAACTGTGATCTGTCATCTGAGTGAGTTTCCATCAAGGACAACACCTATGTCATAGTGCCAAATCTGTGTGACAATGCCAACAAGTTCCACATTGGACTTCACATGGGGAAGAAGTGTCATGTGAGGGTGACGTGGTGATCCTTGCTAATGTGGAAGGATTTTGGGGTGCAAACGTCAAATGGGCATAAATTTCAATCCATGAGTCAGATTGAGATAAAGGTTAAATATTGTCGGAAATCTCTTGACGGTCTCAATGCAATGGTGTTATCCAAAGTGAGTTCCACGCATTTTGGTTGAGAAGGAATTTTGTAACCCCATTTCCATAATGAAACCATGGAGGTTAGGTTAGTTTAAGGTAGCACCTCCTATTTAGTTGGGAATAATCCTAAGGGGATGGGAGGGAATATTACAATGGGTGTTAACTAGTTTAACTATGCTTGAGGCCACTAAAATCCTTTTGTGAGCACATGTTTCCAATGTTTAGTTTAAGGATTGAAATTTAACCACTAGGTGTTTTCCTGTGGCTCATGAACCACTTAGTTATTGCAGTTTGGATAATGAACTACTTAGTGCTTGCCTTTGGATGATGAACCACTAATTTCTTGTTCAACCATTAACTACACCATTGGATTCTTACCTTGGTTGATGAACAACTTAGTATTTTATTGTTAATAGATGAACCACTAAGTGCTTTCCAATTGGCTATTAAACCACCAGTATAGTGGATCCAATCGTCAAAAACTAAAAAACACATCTCTTCCTTGAATTTGGGTGAATCCTTGTGTTTTCAAGTTTGGGATTAAGTGAGTCACTAGGGTTCCTACTTCCAAAGAGTAGTCAATGAATCACTTATATAACAAGCTCAATCTTCTAAGTATTTGACCACACCATCGATGAGAAATTTCCCTTACGCAAGCATCTCGTTGGAATTTAGATCTGGATTAAGGGTGGTTATTTGCAAGGGAGATCGCAGTGTATCTTGCCTATGGTTGGGTGGAGAGTGGATGTTCCTCCTTCAGTTTCAGACTATTTCAAGTTATTCATATAAGTATAATGAGTTATATCTGTTAGAAATATGGATGATGAATTTTCCAAGTATGTTATTGGTTGATTTATGGTTTGGTACTATTCATGAAAGGTTATAGAACCCACTACATGATTCATTGTGGACAAGTTGCCTCATATATTTCTATGGTTATATCAAACTCATAGCACTGTGTGATTGTTATCATATTCATGATTGCAAGGTTAGTTATATGATTCTGATTTATTGTCTAAGATCATTCGATTAACCTATTATTACATTTTTTTTTAGTTATTTAACATTTTTATGAATTGGGAAACTCATTGTCATACTTAAGCCTTGTAGACTATCTCACTGAAGAAACTTCCTAACTCTACAATAACTAGTAAACTTAAAAAACTTGAACTTGTGCCAATTTTCCTTTGGAGCCATGTTTTTCTTCTTTAGAATACAATGCAAATTGGGTTCTACAAAAATTTGGGCATGGATCAGCGCCTTAGAAGGATGATTCTTAGGACTTGACCATTACCTCACAAAATTGATGTTCTAGGCAGATGCCCTAGTCTTCAGAAAAATCTAGTGAACTTCCTTGAATTTATATTCCTTCAATATTTTAGTAGGAATCCATATCTTATCCAGGATCATATTGTATTCTGAAGTGGCATCATATCTGGGTTGAATATATTTCTCCTAACATGGAATACATCTGGTGATGTGATGATCTAAACTTGGAAAGGGTTGAGAGTAGGTCTAGGAGGGAACCTTGGACCAGTGCAATTTTGCTCTGTTGCTTACCTTTCGCTACTCACCATTGTAACACATACACAACGTAACATGGGGCGGGTGATTAAAGTGGTTTAGCGATAAAAACAGTCGAGAATATTTCTATTTGCCATGTTTTCTAAGCTAGGACCACCCATCGGTGTTATTGCTGTGTTGTGTTTTACAATCAGATGATGATGATCGATTGAATGGGCAACCATCGGGAATTTCTTTTTTTTATGATCGATAGAATGAGCAACCATCGGGAATTTTTTTTTATTTTTTATTATTTATTTATTTATTTATTTATTTTTTCTTTTCTGGTCCATTAAGTGATGATACCACCTGTTGCCTATTGTTGTTATTGTTCTATTTTATTTCACAATCGAGAAATGGCAGTAGATGAAGTCAAAAATCGATGAGAAAATCTATTTCTGTTAAGCTACCAATTCATGGTACCATCCACCGTTATTGGATCAGATTTTGTTATTGCTCAACCTTATTGCAACAATGCAAATCAACGACCTAGGTTCACTTTAGGCCCCCCCAGGTCTATCGTGGGTTAACATGTGGGGTGTCTAGCATTGGAACTCCCTTCATGGGCCTTTTTTAAACGATTTATCTTGTGTTGGTACGTTTGTAGTGCATACTCGATCTACAATGCTTATTTACCCGAGAGCCACCCTTAACCTACTGTGAGACAACTAGGGGGGTCTGAAACTAGAACTCACCCTTAATAAAACTACTTCAAGTTTTTGTTAGGGGCCTTTGGCACATAAAACCTACCACCACTCACTACCCAGCACTCTCCTCTCTTAGTTCACACTTAATGCTTGGGGTGGTAATGTACTTGAGCACTATGACGTGGACCTCGCTCTGACATGGAACCTCAAACAACACTCGCTTCCCACTACCTAGTTTTGAAGACTTATCAATGAAGGGGGAGGAGAATAGGAAATGGAGTGTTGTGCTAGTCTAGTGTGATGTGGGTTTAAGGACACCCACAAAAATTGGGATATGGGCCAAAATTCATATAACAGGGAAAGTCCCACAAACACAAGGAGGAGGACCCTGTGGGCCTCGAACTTTCGACGATGTGGCAGTGGCCATGTGGATGCCACATAGGAATACAAGGTTACATGAAATGATGTAGTAATGATGTGGTAGTTCCACGTGGACTATATTTGGATGCCATGTGGCATTCAATATTGATGTGGCCTAATTTGATAAACCAAACTTCAAGAGGGCATAAATTTCAATCTAGGAGTTAGATTGAGATAAAATTTATATTGCCAAAAATGTCTCGATGAGATGAACACAATGGTGGAATTAGTTTTGAGATATAAAGTAGTTGTAAAAAGAGGATTTTTGTGACACCATATTCATAATAGACCTTGGAGGTCAAGTCAATTCAATAGGTAACACCTCACACAACCAAAACAAGTACAAGGGGGTGGGGGGGAGCGTTAAAACCGTTTTTTTGGTGTCTCATCGCCCCCATTTCTAAACTGAGGTTAGCATAGATATTGGTTAAACTTCTTGTTCAAATGTGATTACCCAAATATTATTCTCTTTGATTAAATGATGCATCTTAAAATTCCAATTTGCATAGTTTCCCCATCTAGCTTCAAGGTTGGTTCGTTTAAATATGATTTTTCCAATGGAATTTCCATCTCATTAACTTATAAATAATATTTTGTTTATCTCTCCAATATTCTCTTATTTTTAAATTTGTATTTAACCACTTATGGATGAGGTACCACCAAAATTCCCATTACAATATAAGGAAAGAAAACAAAATAGAAAAAGGAATTAGATCACAGTGAACATAAAATTTATCATGAAAAATTTACCTCTTGCTTGAGTTTTTAATGATCTCTTGGTTAGAATTTAAGTATATATTTTCCATAAAATTGACCATGAAAAAGTTACCTCATGCTCTTTTTTTTTTAACAATCTCTTATTTCATGGATATTTGAACATTTTTTCCCTTGGTATCTTTTAACCTAGCAATTGATGATGGCTCTTTTATGAATTATGAGCATCATCTTCTCATAGTCATGATAACTTTTCTTAAACCCTCAATTCCTATCTCAATTCTTCTCAACATCAACAACGATTACCTCGTGCTCTATTGTTTTACAAACTCTTATTTCATGGATATTTAAACATTTTTTCCCTTGGTATATTTTAAGGTAGCAATTGATAATGACTCTTTTAGGAATGACGAGCATCATCTTCCCATAGTCATGACACCTTTTCTTAAACCCTCAATCTGTATGTTAGTTCTTCTTAACACCAATGATAATATCCTCTTAAAATCCCTTCACCATATTGGCAAGGATGGATGAAAGCTATCTCTTTCTTTCTAATACCTCTCACTCTAAACGTAAGCTTTGATACCAAAATGAAAGCCAAAAATATTGCAAAATTAAAAACCCTCTACAAGAGAGAGATTTTAATATTCTATTATTATATAAAAAATAAGAATATTCCATATATGTAGCAATGGGAGTGGTGTAGCATATATTTATTACAACATAGAGGATAAATATGCCTACTCACACTAGTTATAGCAATTTGAAAATACTGTAATGTCTAGGTCTCTAGAAGAAAATAATGCATTGGAAATAATAATGTGTGGGAACACTAACATTCTCACTAATTCTACGGTAACCACAATGGAAAATCTATTTTGTTTTTTTCTAAAACTTTAAGAAATGAAAGACTGATGTGTGATGACCTTCTTTGGCTCTATAAGGTTTATAATATTGTGTGTCAAGAACTACAATAAACTTTCTTTTATATATAATTTACGAGTATACAAAAATTGTCTACACATCTAATAATGACTTTAGTCTTCTTAAACATAAAAATATTTTGAAAGACAAATAATTCAGAGTGTACTCTTTCAATCAAAAACTTTCCATAAACATAGTCTGAAAATTTTGTAACTAAAATTTCATGTGTTACATGAAGAACATTTTCAAAATTCTAAATGTGTAGAGAAGATTCATAACCTCTAGATTCAACATGTGTACTTGTACTACTAACCAAAAAAAACTTATATTTTCTCTTTGAGTTTCCCCTTTAATAAAAACCTATAACAATTATTGATATTTCTCTATGCATTGCAATTCATATTTAATCTATTAATTTTTTAGTTAATTAAAATGACTACACCTACCCATATCACACTAATATATAAGTATATCGCACTAATATATAGGTTTAGAATAAAAACTACAACTAAATATTAATGAACATTTATTTTTAACTTTTAATTTTGAAATTAATTATAATTATTATTATATAATATTTCGAAACATTTTTTTATTACCATTATTTTTTTTTTCTGAATATATCATCAAAACTTATGTATGTTAATATTTGAATGTTTTTTTTTTTTTTTTTTTTTTTAAATTATGAATTTTAGAATTGTGGTGATAATGATTAAATTCACTATGACTTTCATGATTTTAATAACAGGGAAGTGGTTACTGTCATTTTAATTATTAATATTTGCACTACTGCTATTATTTTAATTATTAATATTTACACTACTGCTATTATTGTTTTTGGAACCAACATTATTTTAATATTCTATCAAAAGATATAAGGTTATATGCCCTCTGCAGTCACATCATGGTTGTGATTTGTGTTTTCTATTAAAATTATTGGGCAACACCAATAAAATCGCTTTTATGATTTGTGGGGCTCGTGAATTATTGTTACTGTTCTTTCACGTTATCAACCCCAACCAACTCACGTCCCGTCTGCTTTCTATCATGATGTTCAAACTTTTGCTTTGCATTTAGTCAGGATGATTGAGAATGTGGCCGGCATTTCACGTCAAAACAGTTTAGTTTTATTATGGGGATTTGACGTTAAATATAATGTTATTGTGAATTGGGTTTTTAACATTTTAACCCTAATAAGTAATTTTGACATTTTGCAAATTTTTAATTTGGATATATTTATTATTGAGAAGGAGATAAAGCCATTTTTTTTATTTATTGAAAATGATTTGGATTTATGATAAATATTTGAGGTTAAATATTATCTTGATACAAATTATGATTTTAAATTTTTAAAATAATAATAAGTAATTTTGTGTTAGAAAAGGTTTGTCGGGGAATAAGTTTGATATCATAATTTTGAGTTTGAAATTGTTATGTTTAAATTTTAAAGTGAAAGACATAATTATCTATTATATCTAAATTTTAAATATGGTGGATAGGTGTATCTTGCATTAATCTCACCTCAAATTAATAGAAACTTATAGTAATGTTGTGATCTTCCACAAATTCTTCCTCATGCTTTACCATGTATAAGTGGAAATTCAACAAACCCTACCTCATGCTTTACCATGCAAGGATTGAATGTATTGTGTGTTGTTTCAACTTTGATTGTCAAGTTCTTATTTTCCATGATTTCGAGGATGACATGCAAAGTTGAATTTTCCATCATACTAGAAGCTTGAGGGTGGGACTATGGCACTTCTGGAAGATGGTTTAAGATGTTGTCTAATATATTATCCAAAGAAACAACTAACCCCAAAGTCAAATCTAGCTCCGTAAATTTATCACCCTAACTTTGTGTGAGGTATTTTCACTCTTTGTTCGTTTCAATCAAAAGTAATCTAAACACGAGTCTGGATCATATGTTAATATGTTTATTGTGCTTCCACTAGAAAATTCTCCTCCCACTTCTCATGCCAACACCTCCAATAGAATGTGAACTTTGTCACCTTTTGTTGAGCCCTTGAAGTTCCCATCTCACAACATTGCATTTGCCTCTTTACATGGGCTAGTTTATAGATCAAACACTAGAAATTTCAACATTGAGCCTTGGAAGCCATTGCAAGGAGAAAATATCAAACCAATAGGTCAACCAACCCTTCTTGAGACACCTATCACCTAAAAAAGAGGCTCACTCCTTCAACAAAAGCCCACTCCTTTGGGATTGAAATGCTAGAGTCAAATTCCAAAAGGAATGGGAGAAATATCCACCAAAACACTCTAAAAATGATAAGATTACACTGTACACAAAAATAAGTATTGGTTATGGATAATTCATATTTCAGAGCAATGCAATCGAAATACATTAAGACTTGGGTGAGAGGATAGAATTTAATTATGCCCCCTTTTGACCTTACATGAGTAAACATTGGTGAAAGGAGGCCAATGCATCCTTAATGAGCTATATTATTATGGGAGCAACATCAGAGTTGGTGCCTCCACCTTATCAACCTTATTGACCGCTCATTCAAATGTGCTACGATGTTTGCAAGGCAATTTACCTCATATTTTTAGATTATTTTTACACGTTCCAAATATCTATCTACCAATTAGTTGAGTCTAGGGTTTTAAGGAGTAAAGCGTTGCAAAAGAAATATAATGATAATTGCGAAGTCTCCAATCACTATCAATTTTTTAACTCATGTGACATTACCAAATGCAATCCTTGAAACGATGCAAAAACCTCTATGATTTTTTTGGTAATGACACCTAATCCTCATGCAAAACCTAATTCTAGTTTTCCTTTGAGGCCAAAGAAAATCCATTCATCCCTTGGACTTCTATTTCATTTAATAACAACTACAAACTTGAAATTATATAATATATTTTACCTTCACCTCCAATTGATACACAAGCTTTTTGATATGAAGTCCTCAAATCAATTTGTATTTGTTAGAATTCAACACATAAAGAATTGTTAAAATTACACTTTGTTCTATGTAAAATTGTCATTTCAGTTATCTAAATGTATTTAAAGGTGTGTTATTGTTCTAAGTTTGTCCTTTAGAATGCTTGATATTATAAATTGTAAATTAGCATGGATCAAATTTTCATATTGAATTTAGAATAAATATTCATAAATTATTTCTCAAATAATGGACAATCTTCAAACCATTGTTTCCAAACCTTTGAATTATGACCATGTGTCCATGATGATCCTCAAACCATTAATTTCAAGCCTTTAAATTAGGATTGTACATGTCCATCCTTAACTTTAATTTTGAAAGTCAATGATTTAAAATATATTTTTCATACACGACCAACTTGATTTTGTTTCTGTGTATGGTTTCACTTTTATGAATAGCCACATTCATCTTTAGTCATATTATTATGGACAAGATGCCTTCACATGATCAACATTTCATTTAATGAGAAAGATGGACAAGATGCCTTTACATGATCAACATGCGTCATTTAGTGAAATATATGTTCCAATTTCATATTCATTAACAATTACAATTCCATTGAGTTAGATTCAAAGATATAGAATTGCATGCTATACACAAACTATCAACCACTTAATTTTTTTATGTAATGTTGGTTTACTTATAATTTGATATAGATGTCTCAATTGCATATTTATTAATAACCACAATTTCATTTATAATTTGATATAGATGTTTCAATTGCATATTTATTAATAACCACAATTTCATTTAGCTAGATTCAAAGACATAGAGTTGTATGCTCTACACAAACAATTAACAATTTTATTTTTTTGATGTATTTTTTCTTTACTTATAATTTGATGTATTTTTATTTATATTTAAAAAAAATGGATAAAGGGTATTTTGTTGGTAAGAGTTTTGTTAAAAAGTATAAATTTAGTTTATGGATGGAATTTGTTTTAAGAAATTTTGTTTTCAATATATTTTATAAATCTTAAAATAGATTTAGCTTTTTACAAAGAGAAAGATTGTTAACATAATCCATATTATTTGAATGATCAAATTATAATCTTAATGTGGGGAGCCATATAAAATAATCATATTTACTTGTGCTCAAACCTACGCGAGGGCGTTGACTAGTCGTGAGTGTTACTCATTTCCTGGGCCAAGCCCGATCACCTTTCGGAGTGGCCCTAACTAGTCGAAGCTCTCCTTGGTGAGCCTCTTCAACTGGTAAAAACTCGAGTTCTATCCACATGGACACCAAAGGGGGCCCTCGTCCTCCCCTCCCTCCTGAGATCGATGCCTTCAAACGTCTGTTAGCCTCCTGCAGCAAGAGGAAAGCAAACCCAAATTAGCAGAAGTTTGTAAAGAAAGCAGAATCCATCCCCTCTATAGAGCTACCTGTGGAACGCCCGTGCCGGACTACAGTGAACCTAGCATAATGCGGGCTTATAGGTCAATTTACGGGCCTCTGGCCCTCTCCCAAAGCTATTGATGGATGGGTCCAACGAAACTAGAGGCCCCTTGTCTCTGAAGGAATCCGAAATCATCTGGTAGGCAGAGGCAATTATGTTTTTATCTTCGATTTTGGAGAAGATCGAGACCTTATTTTCCAAAACGTTTCATACTTCATGGGCCCCCAAGGGCTCTATCTGAATAAATGGATGCTGGACTTTGATCCTTTCTAGGATTTTCCTTTAGCCGTTCCTGTCTGGGCAAGATTACCCCACCTCCCTCTTCATTGTTGGAACTCAGAATCTATGGAAACAATCGGGAACAAACTCGGCAAATACATTGATAGGGATGAAAGGAGAAAACAATCTTCGTGTGTTAGAATATGTGTTGAAGTCGATCTGGAGATAGGGTTGCCTGAGGCGATCAAGCTAACCGTAGCTGGTTGGTCTCACATACAGGAACTTGATTATGAAAAACTCCCCTTCAAGTGTCAAAATTGTCACGATTATGGCCATTTCGCTCAAAATACAAGAAGAAAACTCAAGAAGAATCTGAAAAGAGAAGGACGAACAATGGACACAAGCCCGAAAAGCAGGCACATCTAAGCAGACCAACAGAGCGAAAGGAAAAGGAGGGAATGCAGATACCGGAGGACCCTCTTCTGGGAAGAGATTACCTGAAGATCAAGCCACACCAAATGCCACCAGCTCAACAAATCCTTTTGCTACTCTAAACCCTCCAGAAGATCAAAACCAACCAGAACTTGAAGAGGGAATATGGAACAGATAACAGACGTAGAAATAAACTCAGGATCTAAGGAACAAACTGGAGTAGCCACCTTAGAAATCCATCGTGTAGACATAACCTAGCAGGAAAACCAGGGCCCTCCAACAACTGCCATATCCCCACTTTCTTATGTAGAAATGACCAAAAAGAAAAAGCTGATAGACAACCCTGGTTCTTCCAAAGAAGACTCTTTTGAGCAAACCACCAAAAAGGTAGGAAGGAAGTCTCGTAAGGAGATCAGAGAAGAAGAGGCGGAGGGATTAAAGATGCAGGGCAGTCAGTCCACAAATTGAAATGTCATTAGGCAGAAACACAAGGGCCTGACACATGAAGGGAGGGCCTACTCCTTCTTTCCCTAGTAAATCATGTAGATTGTCTCTTGGAATTGTAAGGGTCTGGGGAACCCACTGAAAGCTGAAGCAGTAAAAGATCTATCAAGAATGGAACCCTCATATATCCTCCTGCTCCAAGAGACAAAGATAGAAGAGGATGTTCTTCTGTCCTTAAGTCGAACCAAGTGGAAAAAGAACTCATGAAAAGTGGTGAGCGCCTGAGGTACTTTAGGGGGGCTTGCAACCTTAGGGTTGGATGATATGTTTCAGCTGGAAAGCTCCTTTACAACCCAACACTATATATACAAAGAAAAATTTCTCCCAAGTAAGATTTCTTTGGCTCTCTTCAATCTTTATGTCCCTGTTAATTTCCTAGAAAAGAAGGACTATTGGAATTCTCTCTCAGACTTCCTAGAAATCTACACTCCCCCAAACATCATATTGGCGGGGGATCTTAACATCACTTTAGACCCAAAAGAGAAAAAAGGTGGAGTATGGGGTAAAGATCCCTTCCATGCCTTGGTGGAGTCTCTGATTCTTGCATGGGACCTCCTTGACCTCAAACCTAAGAAAGGTTGTTATACATGGACCACCAATAGAGTTGGTAATGCCAACATTACTGCTCGTCTAGACTGGTTTCTAGTTCAAAATTCTTTGATGGAGGGGAAGCAATTTAATCTCTTCAAAAATACTACCCAAAATAACATCTGACCATAACCCCATCTCTTTGCTACTAGAAAAAGAGGAAGAATTAGGTTGTATCCCCTTTAGATTTAGTCCTCTTTGGGTAGCAAGAGAGGGCTTTATGGACATCGTGGCTCATGCTTGGTCGCAACCAGTTAAAGGATCCCCTAGCTTTGTGTGGGAGCAGAAACTTAAATACACTAAGTATGCCTTAAAAACCTGGGCAAAAAAAAACACCTCTTCACTCCAACGAGCAATAGACAAAAGAATGTGCAGGCTTTAGCTAAGATTCAATTAGGCATGGAAGGAACTAAAACCACCAAAGCTTGACTGCTCATCGAACAGAATGCCCAGTTCAACTCTTTTCTCTCCTTTCGCCAGGAAGAGGAGTATTGGCGTCTCAAGTCTCACAGCCTCTGGCTGTAAGCTAAAGATAGAAACACATGATTCTTTCATAGACAATGAAGAACTCGTCTCTCTCAGAATCACATCTCGGAAATATGCACCAGTGAGGGGGAAGTCATCAAAGGACAGCCTCTTATAAAACAAGCCGCCACGTCTCATTTTCAACAACTTTTTCAGGAGGATGGCTCTTCCGATGAAGACCTGGCTGCTGACCTTTTGTCAAACATCCCTTCACTTGTCACTATAGATTTAAATGTTGGGTTATTGAAGCCCTTTACTGAAAAGGAGATAGTGGAAGTCACATGGTCAATGGAGCCAGATAAATCCCCCAGGCCAGATGGCTTCACCATCCATTTTTACAGAGCTTGCTGGAATTTAATAAAACCCGATCTCCTTCGAATGATAAAAGCCTTAAAAAAGAAAGCCAAAGTGGGATGGTGCACCAACTCCACCTTCCTTGCTCTAATATCGAAAGAAGTTAACACAGAGACTTTCAACAGGTTTCGGCCAATCTCACTCTGTAATGCCTCATACAAGATCCTTGCCAAACTCTTAGCCAATATACTCAAGCCTCTATTAGGGAATCTAATCTCCCCTCTTCAGGGTGGTTTTGTCAAAGGAAGGCACCTCATAGACAATGTGATCCAAGTGTAAGAAGCCTTCCACTCTAGCCACATTCGGAAGGAAAAAGGCATGCTCATCAAGTTGGATATGTCAAACTCTTTTGACCGGGTTAAATTCCCATTCCTCTATAAAATCATTCTCTCCTTTGGTTTTAGTGCTGAGTTTCTCAACTTGATAAAAACCTACACACTTAGACCTTGGATAGCGCCCCTGGTCAATGGCAGACCTACTGACTTCTTCCAAGCTACAAAAGGGCTCCGCCAAGGGTGCCCATTGTCACCCTTTCTTTATATCATGTTGGCAGAATCCCTAAGCAGAAAGTTAACAGTGGAAAGGGAAGTAGGCTCTATCCTAGGCATTAAGGCAACAAGAGGTTTGGATCCTATAAATCATGCCCTCTTTGTGGATGACTCTTTCCTCTTGGGAGGGGCCTAGATTAAGATAACAAGGGCTTTCAAATAAATTCTTCAATACTTCTGCTTAATTACAGGAGCCTTGATCAACAAAAGAAAAAGTGTTGTGTACGGTTGGAATGTATATCATCAAACTATCCTTCGAATCACTTGCTCATTGGGATTCCTTGGGTATGACAATCGGGGAAATATCAAATACCTAGGCCTTCCCTTAACCTTGGGACCAAGCCCTCCCTCCCTTTGGATCGAAGTAATTAGCAAGATAAAAGCAAAAATAGCATATTGGGGAGGCCAAAGGCTGGGAAGCTCGTTCTGATAAAGGCATTCCTCTTTGCCCTCCCCATCTTCCAGTCTTCCCTCCTGCTAGCGCCCAAGTCTATCATGGAACAGATCTCCAAGATCCTTCAGGATTTTCTATGGAACAGAAGTAAGGGCAACCAGAGCAAGTTACATCTGGTAAGATAGGATATCCTTAAAAAGATACTCCAGGAAGGTGGGTTATAGATTCGGGATCCAGGCCTAGAAAAGCTGACTCTTGGCGGAAAAATCATATGGCAACTGTATGTAGACAAAAAACATTCAGTCAGCAAGATCCTTCGGATGAAATACCTAAAGGGGGGCTCCTTGAGAAACCTCGCAATAGCATCTACTCCAACAGGAACAATAATTTGGAATTTATGCAGAAGAAGAATCGATCATTTACAATAGCATTTATACAGAATCCCGGGCAATGGACAGAGAACCTTACTATGGGAGGATACTATTTAAGGGAATGTCGTTCTAGCCTCCCTAAATTCCTGCAATGATCTAAAGATCTAGCTAGTAAACAAAGGTCTCCTCTGGCTTGTAGACATTTGCTCTTGGGACAACAAAGGGAATTGGGAAAGATGGACTTTTCCAAGGGTTCCAGAACCTCTACAAGCTCAAAAAAACTTGTTTTGTATAGCTCTCTATGGCCTCACCCCTATCCACCGCTCATCCAAAGATAAATGGGGGTGGGGAAGAATTGGAATTTACACATCAGCTCAAGGTTTCTCCTCTTTACAATTTACACATGCCCCTTCCCTGACACCAAAGCTTTGGAAATCAGTTTGGTCCCCCTTTAGCCTACCAACGGTGAATTTTTTCACATGGTTACTCATGCATGAAAAGGCACTAACAGGTGAAAATCTGAACAAAAGAGGGTTCCACGGCCCCTTTACATGTCGCTTATGCAATTCTGCTTCTCAAACCTCTGATCACTTACTGGTTGACTGCGATTTCACTCAAGCAATCTAGAATTGGGTCCTTCATGGTCTTAGTGCTCCCTCCCCCTCCTAGATATCTATCGTTTCTCTTTACATATCCTGGGAAGACCAAAATCCTGAGAAAAAAAACTAAAAATGCAGCTTGGAACAACATCTAGCAAGCTATTCCAAAATGCCTTTGGTGGAAAGTGTGGCTGGCTAGAAACGACTGCGTTTTCAACAACAGGCTCCCGAATTCAGTGGTAGTGGTGGCCAAAGTGAAAACCCTCTTGTTGGAAATCACAGATAAATAAGCTCCTGCCTCCTCTTTACCTTCAGAAGCTTCTGCATGGCTAGGATCCTGCTCGACAGAAGAGAGGAAAGATTCAATCAGCAAATTGTTGAATGCTCCTTCTTGGCGCTTGCGACTCATTGGAGGAGACTTTCTCACGTGGTGGCAGGGGATCCCAAAAGCCATGATCTTCTTTGATGGAGCATCCAAGGGGAACCCAGGAACTGCAGGTTGAGGAGGTTTGATTCTTTCCCTGGATAGATCGAGTAAAACTGGCTTCAGTTGGGGCCTAGGCACTAGTTCGAACAATCAAGCAGAGAGTTACGGTCTCTTAAAAGCTTGTCAGACTGTGAAGGATCTAGGTTATAAAATAATTCAAATTTTTGGAAACTCGAAGCTTCTGATAAAACTTTTAAACTCCGAAGATCATTTTTGAAATCCTCCATTAAACAAAACCCTACAGCGAATCCGAAACACATTGAAATATTTTGACAGAGTTGACTCTGACCACATTCTATGGGATTTAAACAAGAAAGCAGACTTGCTGGCAAATAAAGGTTGTCCGCTGCCTCAAGGAAACCTTAGTCTCAATGGAGGACCCTACTCGCTCCATCCTCTACCTTAACCAAGCTACAACAGGTAGATCTACGCTCATTGGCCTCAATACTCAAATTGAGTGTTGTACTTGGAATTTTGAAAGTCACACTCACGAACGCCAAGCAACAAACAAAAGGAACAACAAGCAGAAGGGACAACAAGCAGCCATAGCCAATAGAAGGAACAACAAGAAGAAGGAACAAAAAGCATAAGGAAGAACACTACAATAGAAGGAACAAAAAGCAAAATGAACAACACAACAACAGAAGGAACAACAAGCAGAAGGAACAGCTGCACCCAACAGAAGGAACAATAAGCAGAAGGAACAACACAACAACAGAAGGAACATCAAGTAGAAGGAACAACATAACAACAAAAGGAACAACAACTAGAAGGAACAACCATAGCTAATAGAATGAACAACAAGCAGAAGGAACAACACAACAACAGCAGGAACAACAAGCAGAAGGAACAACACAACAATAGAAGGAACATCAAGCAGAAGGAACAACACAAGAACAGAAGGAGCAACAAGCAAAAGGAACAGTCGCAGCCAATAGAAGGAACAACAAGCAAAAGGAACAACACAATAACAAAAGGAAGAACAAGCAGAAGGAACAACACAACAATAGAAGGAACAACAACCAGAAGGAACAACCGCAGCCACCAGAATGAACAGTAAGCAAAAGTAACAACACAACAACAGAAGGAACAACCAACAGAAGGAACAACACAACGGAAGGAACAACACGCAGCCCAAAGGGAAAAAGAAGGAAGCAAACCCAATGGAATTCAAGACAAGAAGAATCAACCCTCTAAGGAGTAGTCAGTGTACAAACCATGAAAAAATACTAGAGAATCAATGTTATGTAAATTTGCTTTACTAATAGGACAATATGTTAGACAATATCCAAGAATAGCTATAGAAATCTATGAATTTTTTAATATAAGCACAGGAAAAGGGACTACGTCCCCAGCACATTCTCATGGCTTAGTTTCCAATTATGCTACAGTTGATTGTAATAGGAGCTTGCTCCATCACAACTTTTGGTAATATATCCACTATCCAATCTTGTTACAAAAAAAAAAAAAATCATATTTAAACTTATAAATACCATTAACCAAAAAATAATAATCTCTTCCACATCTTCAAGACAAGATCAAGAATGACTTAAAATGCATCTACATCAATAAGAATGCCTAGGCTACCTTCTTATATGACCATGAAACAAATAATAAATCACCTAAATCAATTGTTCTTTGGAATCACTAAATACACTTTAAGCAATATACTACAATGCCTTAGTGTGCTTATGAAGTTATATAGAACCATTAATTCCCTAATTAGTATGCTAGTGTTAAGCATACTTATCTTCATTTAACATCCTAATGTTAAGTCAAATTATCATCACTATCTTTTTCATATTACAGTGGAAAATGAAACTAAAAACTTGGTTGCTTTTAAACAATTTTATGAATTTTCACTTTTAAATAAAGGATACTCCTTTACAATTTTACATTTGAACTCAAACAATTATCTATGATTCAACTTAAGATAATTTCCTTACACCTAAAACTTCATATTAATAATCAAATATTTATTCTACATTCATAAGTAGAATGAGAAAGCATCTACTATCATAAAATAATAAAAATGTTGACACAATGTAAATAAACATATTAATTATTTATTTTTTAAATGGGAAAAAAAGTCTTATTATTTTGTCTTAAATAAACATATTAATTATTTGTTTTTTAAATTGGAAAAAATGTTTTATTATTTTATCTTTTATTTCAAAGCATTCCATACCAACTTTTCATTTTTTTTTTTTTTTCACATGTGGGAAAACCTATCATAACTCAGTTGTCAAACCACGATGAGGACAACCATCTCTGGCTACTCACCGTGAATGTAGGCTAACTTATCACCCTTAATCAAGGAAAACCACGCCACCATCAAGCCACCTAGAATAATCAGCTAGTGGTCCTTAAGGGGCAGACTTAACTTTTTTCCTTAAGTCTAAAAAAGACAAGCTTTTAGCCAAACAAAGACAATTTTAAAACATACTCCACTCAACTTTTCAACTTTATTATGACAACAAAAATATTTGTTATATTATATATATATATATATATATTTTATTAAGATAAATAAAATATTATAAATAATATAATATTAAATTATTCTTTGTTTTTAACGCAAAATAATATATAAATTTTTAAACCATCACATACACATGAAAAAACAAAAAACATCACAACAAAGATCCGCCGAGATTTTCTTTGGAAAAAATGAGTCATTGAGCAGAGACTTTATACAACACGACAATTTTTTTTATATTAATTTACCCAATAAATCTTAATGCAAGTGGCGTAATCCGAAAAAAAAACAAAAAAAGATCGAAACAAAAATCCGCCAAGATTTTTTTTTGAAAAACACGAGTCATTTAGCAAGGACTTTATACAACACGACAAAAAAAATTATATTAATTTACCCAATAACGCTTAATACACTGGCATAAGATTACGATGGTTTTCAATTTGATTAAATTCAGGTAAGGATTACGATGGTTTTTAATTTGATTAAATTTATATATATGATATTTTCATCATGTTTAATTTTGTTACGGGAATGATTTTATTGAGTCAAGAGGTTGATTTTACAATCAACAATTTATTAATAATAGTAATATCTAATTATGTTTAGATGAGTCAAGAGGTTGATTTTACATCAAACAATGTTATTATAATAGTATAGGTATTATGTTGATATGTATTAGGAGTTATATTTATTGTGTTAAATAAAAATTAAATATTTCTAAATTTAAAATAGTATATTATATAAATAAAATAATATATATCTTTATTTTAGTTTTCTTTATGATGTAATATAATTTCATTTAAAATAATTACAAGTAAAAAATGTACAATTAATATGTTTAACCTTATGTAATATATATAGCATTGAAAATTACATTTTAAATAATGAAAAATTACAGATAGTAGACCATAAACTTCCTAAGTTAGCTTTAAATTCCAGCCAAAACCACTTAAGGCTCAAATGAGGTTGATTTAAAGACACCAAGGCCTGGTTAAACCATTGGGAGATCGAGGAGAATGTTGCATTGCAAAACATTAATAACATTAAAAATATTGTTACTTCTAAGTTCAAAGAAAAAATGTGGTGTGAGAAAGATTTAGTAGCTAAAAGAAAATTAAGATATTATAAGGTCATCAACCCCACCCTAGAAAATCAAAAGTATCTCTATGTTTTAACTAGCTCAAAGAAGAAAATTAATATAGATGAACAAACTCTCATGAGCTCCATAGTGAAACGGGTCATTGTGCAGTTCCTAAAACACCATGGATGGAAATGTTCTACCATCTCTGCGAGAATACGAACATCGAGGATGAAAATCACTTCCTCTTAGAGTGCCACCGATACAACCACATTAGATCTTAGTTTCAAAATCTTTGTCACAACACTGACCTTCCTAGTCTTTTACGTTGTCAAAGTCAAAATTACAGTGAGCTTGGGAGGCTTTTCTCCAAGCTTTTTGAGCATAGGTGTTGGCATTATGGCACAGGTTTGGAGCTATGGCACAGGTGTTGTCCTTGATGGCAACCTCTTTGGTAACAAATCTCAGTTCATGCACTTAGAGAGAAGAAAAAGACATATATGCAGGTTCATCTAAACAAAGACGCGTATACACGCAGGTTATACGTTAAAAAAGCGCATATATGTTGGGGATCATACTTTTTGTCCATGGTAGTTAGTCCTTGGGATTTGAACCTATGTTTTGGACCATGGCGTCTCATCAGATGTGTTGATCCCTAGTTTTGAGTTCATGGTATTGAAATGTTATGGTTTTGGACCATGGTATTGAGGAAGGCCTAAGACTATAAAGAGGAAGGAGATCATGTGGCAAAGGATCATCTGCATTATTATTGAATATCTGATAAAGTGCTAGAGCTGGTATATTGGTAATTGGGTTGTGATGCAGATCTGGATCTGAATGAAGGATGAACCTTAGCGCGAAAGAAGGATAAGAACTATTCATGGGTCATAATCTTTAAGCTTGAATGATAGTATCTTTATATGATTTTGATCTGATGTGGCGCTTGCTTGATCTATAAGTCTGATAATCTGGGTTAATTAGTGATTCAATATCTGAAGTTGTGAATTATCCTTTATAGATCTGTACGCAGGTTCAGTGAAGCGAAGGCGCGTATACACGCAGGTTCAGTGAAGTCATAACACGCATACGCTGGTTGTTTCATACGCAGATGCGTATGCACGCATGTTTCAGGATGATAAAGTAGCGTATATGTTTTAAACTGTGATCTTGCTACTTTTGTTCATTGCTGTTGTGTTCTGGGTTCTGTTTTGGTGTGTGGTTACTGGTACTGTGTTTTGGGTACAACTGTCAGAGAAATATCTACTAGATTCAGATCTAATTGGTGAAAAGTGATTGTTGATGGAGAAGTTCTTAATGGTTGATTGATGCTCATGGATCCAGTCTGAAAATTTATGAAACGTGGTCCCTGGAAGAAAGAGAAGGTTGTAGCCTTCTGTAGGCCAGCACCTACGTACTAGTATCTTGGCTAGTGCAAGAGATAAAGGGGGTTGTAGCTCCCTTCCAGGAGAAGC
>APFE030511456.1:88474-123989 GCA_000404065.3 Pinus taeda
TAATAAAAAGATTACAAATATTTATACAAAATGATATCTCCTTGTCATGTCCCAATTTTTCTTCTTCTTCATAGTACAACCAGGGTGGATTTACTAGACAGGGGATGGCCACGACAGTGGAGCAGGTTTATGTCATCAGGTCTTCCAATGGAATTTTGAGGAGTTTTTATGGGATTTGGTAACATTTCTTGGCATATTCCATCATCATCATAGTTCGCCTTTCGTTCCACTGCATTCTGACAACTTTAAAAAATCATCTTATTTGTAACATCCTACCTATGTATATTAAAAAATAAATAAATAAATAAATAAAATAAATAAAATATTTATTTCATTAATCTAACAAGCATTAATCATTATAATACTAATGCCTTGTCTAACCCTTGTTCCATCATAACGTGGACTTGTATGATTGTTGTGGTAATGAATTGCGTTAACGTTTGTGAATAGGGTTAGAGTTGGAGCTGCGGAGTCGGAAAGGGATAACAACGCTTCCAGCCTATGTGGTACATTCCACCACTGCTGGTATTGTTCCAACACTTCTTCATTGTCCTTGGGTAGGCTGCCTTCCATTAAAGTCACAGAGACCCGAGGTGTCCTCCTGCTTGGATTACGTGTACTCATCCTTGCCACTTGTGATGGTGTTAATGCCCTTACCTAACTTACCGTGGAAGGATCCTGAGGTTGGGCAGGTTAGCTGTCTGTCGTCCGATCGACGTCGATTGACAGTCTTGATTATTCAATTTTGGATGAAGGGTTTATTGACTATTTTGGCAGAAGGGATAATTCATTTGGTTAGTCTTTACTTCGACACTCTGCTCTGTCATGGCAAACTTATGAAACTCTTCGGCCAATTCGCCTCTAAGACTCCATGTGCCATCCTCGTCCCAATTCTTCTTGTATTATGTTTTTATGCCTTGTTTCTTCCAGGGAGGATGAATTATTTGCATTTTGGGCAGCAATGGAGAGCCTGACCTGGTCACGACTTCAATGGCTTCCCAACTCACATACAAGTAAGCCTACTTACATTTAATGGTTGATGTTGCTGTCAAGTTATTACAAAGGTGGTCTTTTTCTCATGGTTTCAAGTTGTGTAGGTATTACCTCAGGGTCTGGTTCAAAACCCTTGTTTAGTTTGTGCATTTTTGAGGACGATTCCAATGATAATCTCCACTTCTTCCTACTTCTTCCAGGTGTGTTGGAAAACTTGTTTATTGTGCCTTGCTTCAGAGAATCACTCTCTGAGACAGACAGTTTCAAGAGTTCTAATTTGTTTGATGTTGCAAATTCGGCTAAGATGAGTTCTAGACTATGAATTGTAATATTAATTAAGGTTTTGGGTTTATTTCTGCTCATACTAGCCACCTATAATTAATATAGTTCAATTATTTGTTGACCATATGAGAGAAATTATTGTAATTTTGTGAAATGTTTTTTGACTCGATTGAATTCGACGGAATATAATTATATCAGACTTGTTAATGAATTTTTGGTGTTTATTTATGTAAACCCTCATTGTTGTATAATCAATCACTGAGCTTTGGTATTTGGTTGATTACCGAGGGTTATTTATTATGCATGATTTTCTTCTTAGTTGTTGTGTAGGCTATGGCATTCATTTTTGTTTAAAGTGCTTTACGTACATATTTGTGATCAATATGATTAGAATTCATGGTTTAGTTTTAAGAAACCAGGGTACATGGATATGGATGGGTTCTTTACGAACTCGTCCACAACTCAAACCCTAGGTATGTAAAGAACTGTAAAGAAATCGTTTAATTAACCAGAAGCATGGGGAAGGGTTTTCCAAGTTGACTTCTTTTTACAGTTTGAGGAAATTCTTGTGTATGATGGAGGATATTGCTATGTGAATATGTTTACAATTTGTATCATTTATTTTTTGTTTCTATCAAAAAAATGAGAGGCATCTGCTTTATACTTTATATACTTATGTGTTATCAACTTTCATCTGTAATGTTATTTTTCTTATTAGTTCAACATTTATTTCTAACTGACAGTTGTACAACTCTCTAGATGTGTATCAGTATCCATTAGAAAATCATGCATCATTTATTTTCCTTACTATTCTACTGGGAAATTAGTGAATGATCATTATCTATGCTAAACCGTTTCCAAACTATCTACTTACAGTAAACATGTCATTCTCTATTACTATGTTATTTCAATTTACAGTAAACATTCAAACTATTCTACTGATAATGATTACCATGTTAGTATCACTTATCTATATTTCGTTACCTATATATTAAATAATGAGAATATCTCACCACCCAGCCTCGAAATTGGAAATTATGTCCAAGTTCCCCCTTCGAGCCCTTCCACTTCTGCCAATAAGGAACAACTGGGTACCTTGGGCGTCAGGGCTCTGTCCAGCCTCAAGTCCCATACCTCATAGCTTGTTACCTCAACTTTCTTTCCCACTGGTTATGTTCGCCAGCTCAAGGAAGAATGCAACACAATCCTCCTCTTCCAACCCCCCCAGGGTTCTACCCTCTTTTCCCTTTAAGGAAAAAGGGTGAAGGAGCAATTGTAACTGTTCTTAGAAGTTTGTTCAACTGTTTCTTTGATTCTTTTAATAATCCAGTCCAAAGTCTTTTAAATAATAATTAACAATATTTTTTCTATCTATTTTAAGCCTAATATTTTTAATAGTTAAATAGCATAAATGAAATTAAACTTGGTAAAAAAAATCATGATGTCTCGCTGTATGTTATAGCTCGCTCCCCTCAAGAGTAACACCATCCCTGGTGTTCTTTCTCTATGTAAAAGGTGTTCTTTTCGCATGGCCCCCTCTTCTTCCCAGGTAGCCTCATCCGGGCCAAAGTGCTTCCACTACACTTTAACTTGGATGATGGCTAGCCTCCGCAAGGTGGCTTCTCTCCAATCGAGGATACGAAGAGGCTCTATCAGAAATTCTCCCTCAGGTTGTACCTGCACATTCATATTATTTTTTCAAAACATTTCAAAACAACAATTTTTTCATTATATTTCTTTCTATTTATCATTACCTAAATACTCTCTCATTTAATAATATGTCGAGGGTCATAATTATAATTTTTTAAAAAGGACACATTAAAGACGTTGTGTACTCAGATGTGGCCTGGTAGTGCTAGTTTATATGCCATAGGCCCAAGCCAATCCAAAATTTGGAAAGGCCCACACTATCCTGGTGCCAATTTTGCACAACCTTTCCACTACAAGGTGCTCTTCCGAGGTTTCACATTTAGATACATGTGATCACCCACCTGAAATTATTTATGAGTTCTCTTCTTTTCTGCATACACTTTTTACCTATCGTGTGCCGCCTTTAAGTTCTGGCGAACCTTCTTAATGGTAGCCTCCATTTCTGGTAGCATGTTCAGACTTAATGCTAACTTATTTTCAGGACTATTCCAATCCGTGGGTACCCCATTTTCTCTCGTAAAGTACCTCGAAGGGACGCATACCCAAATATTCGTGATGCCCATTATTGTAAGAGAATTCTACTAAGTGGAGGTATTCCTCCCATTTCTGTCGTTGTTTCATAACAAAAATGCATAACATATCCTCTAGAACTTTATTTACTCGCTTTGCCTAACCATCTATCTGAAATGGTAAGCAGTACTGAAAAGGATTTGGGTACCCGATCCTACAAAAGGAGTTTTCCACAAAGCGGATGTAAATTTTACATCCCTATCAGATATCACCACTCGGAGTAGGCGGAAGATTTCTCTCATTAATATGTCTATTATCTCTACCATTTTATGGGTGGATTTTACAGGGATGAAATGAGCAGTCTTGCTTAGCTTGTCTACAACCACCATGATTGAGTCATGTTGCTTTTTGGTACGAGGTAACCTCGTAATAAAATCTAGAGTTATTGTCTCCCATTTCCTTTTCGGAATGGGTAACAGTTGCAATAGATCCACAGGATGTTGATGTTATGTTTTCACCAATTGGTACTCTAAGCACTTGGATAAATATTTAGCCACATCTTTTCGTAAACCAGGCCAAAAATAGCTTTTCCTAATTGAAGAAAACAATCTCTGGTATCCTAGGTGGGAAACATAAGGTTTCCTATGAAAATCATCTAATAACATCTGCTTCATGGAAATCTAGTTAGGAATGTAAATTCAATTTCTAAATGTTAACAATTTATCAAAATTAATTGCATACTCACATTACTTCCCTCTTTCTTGGGCTTCTAAAGATTGCTACCATAAGAATGCATATTCTGGATCCTTGAGGGAAACTTCTCAGATAACCCCTGGTAGGTTAGATTGTGCATGACCGAAATGTACTTCATAGATGCAATGTAATTTTCTGCTTCAAGCATCAGCTACTCAGTTTTCTTTACCTTTGATGTGTTTCAATTCAAAATCGCAAGAATGTGGTCCATCTAGCCTGGCATGCATTTAAATTAGATCCCTCATCTTTCTTCTTCATATGCTGATAACAGTTGCGAGCCTTCTGGACTGCATCATTCATGGTTCTGGGATAGTCGAATTCTAATTTATCCTTCATGAAGTTGGACAAACTGCTAGTAAACCATTTTATCTTAGCTTTTTCTTCTTGAGTATATGGGACGTATCGCAACAGGGAAGTAAAGCATGCTACATGTTCATCCATGGTCAAGGTTCCCAGTCTTAATTCATGGAACTCTTTTGATTTTTTGTCATAATAACGTTCTGTTAAATTTTTATCTTTAAAGTGTTTATGAAATTCCTACCATGTTTCTTGTTCTTCATCAATATTCCTTACGATTTTAGTTTCTTTCCACCAGAGGGTGGCTTTTCCTCGTAATTGGTAAACTGCCAGCCTTACTTTATGTTTTTCAGTATATTCATAAATCTGGAAGTATTTACCCATGTCTATTAGTCAAGCCTCCGCTGCTTCCTGAATCTCCTTCGAACAGTGAGGGTCTAATTTTTTTGAGCTCCCCTTGTAATTCTATCTTTGGTCATTTTGGTTTTCTTTGGTCAAAAAAATTATCTAAATGCCCTTCATCTTCTTCTTGATGACCTTCTACAGATTCTTCATGTTCTTCCTCATTATGAGCAGTTGGGGTCTTTTCTCTATTTTTTTTATTGGTATGTGGTCCTCTCTGATTTTGCTGATCTGAAAAACTTTTAATAAGCTCCTCCTGCTCCTATCTAAATTGTTCATTCTCTATTCTAAGGTTCATCATTTTTGCTCAAAGATGATGTACTATCTCAAGTAAGGAAGTGTTAGCCTGTCTCGATTCTTCTCCCAATTGCACCCATAATTCTTGGTTAGTCTATACATAAGGCACCTCCGGTTGGCTCAATGACCTGGGGCTCTTATGCATTTTATCCTTGATGCTAATTCACCTTCTGTGTTCACAATTAGTCAAAACTCAGTTTATTTTTCTTCATATATATATAGGAACATCACAACTTAATTGAGTGTTAGAGCAACCCAGAGGTCTCAGTATGCGAGCTTGGGCTCTCATACCATTTGTAACATCCTACCTATTTATATATATAAAAAAACAAATCGTTAATCTAACAAGCATTAATAATTATAATACTAATGCCTTGGCTACCCCTTGGTGCATCATAACGTGGACTTGTATGATTGTTGTGGTAATGAATTGGGTTAACATTTATGATTTGGGTGAGAGTTGGATTTGCGGAGTCAGAAAAGGGTCACCAAGCTGGCAGCCTACATGGTACATTCCACTGCTTCTATTATTGTTCCCGCGCTCCTTCATCGTCCTCGGGTAGCCTGCCTTCCATTAAATTCGCAGAGTCTCGAGGTGTCCTCTTGCCTGTATTACGCATGCTCATCCTTGCCACATGCGATGGTGTTAATGCCCTTACCTAATTTACATGAAAGGATCCCTAGGTTGGGTTGGCTAACTGTCTGTCGCCCGATCGGTGTTGATTCATGGTCTTAATTGTTCAAGCCTGACTGAAAGGTTTATCGACTGTTTTGGCAGAAGGTGTAATTCATTTGGTTAGTCTTTTCTTCAACGCTCTACTCTGTCATGGAGAACTTACGAAACTCTTCAGCGAATTCACCTATGAGACTCTAGGTGCCATCCTCATCCCCATTCTACTCGTATTATGTTGTTATGCCTTATTTCTTCCAATGTGGTTGGGTTATGACAGTTCTGGAGTTGTTTAACGGGTTATTTGCATTGTGAGAAGTGATGGGGAGCCCGACTTGGTCCTTAGCATTCTTGAAGAAAGGATCATAGCTCCGACATTCCGAGGTAACATTTGTTCCACTGTGATAATGTCGTGAGTCTTCTTGCAATTATTTTCCAATTCTTTCCTCGTTGAGGTGGTCTGGTTCCATATAGGTCTGATCACAGCTTCAACGGATTCCCAGCTCACATACAAGTAAGCCTACTTACATTTCATGGTTGATGTTACTGTCAAGTTATTACAAAGGTGGTCTTTTGCTCATGGTTGCTTTTTGTGCAGGTATTGCCTCAAGGACTCGTTCGAAACCCTCATTTAGTTTGTGCGTTGTTGAGGACGATTCCAGTGCTAATCTCCACTTCTTCCAGGTGTGTTGGAAAACTCCATTATTGTGCCTTGGTTTAGGGAATCACTCTGAGACATATGGTTTCAAGAGTTGTAATTTCTTTGATGTTGTGGCTTAGGCCAAGATGGGTTCTAGACTATGAATTGTAATATTAATTAAGGTTTTGGGCTTATTTATGCTCTTACTAGCCACCCAAAATTAATATAGTTCAATTCTCTGTTGAGCATATGAGAAAACTTATTGTAATTTTGTGAAATGTTTTTCGATTGGACTGAATTTGACGGAATATAATTATATTCAGACTTATTAATGAATTTTTGGTGCTTATTTATGTAAACCCTTGTTGTATAATCAGTTGTTGAGCTTTGGGATTTTCTTGATTACCCAAGGTTATTTTTTGTGCATGATGTTCTTCTCAGTCATTGTGCAGGCTATGGCGTTCATTTTTTTTTAAAGCGCTTTATGTACATATTTGTGATCAATATGATTAGAATTCAGGTTTAGTTTTAAGAAACCAGGGTACGTGGCTATGGATGGGTTCTTTATGAACTCATCCGCGGCTCAAATCCTAGGTATGTAAAGAACTGTAAAGAAATCGTTTAATTAACCGGAAGCATGGGGAAGGGTTTGCCGAGTTGAATTCTTTCTACAGTTTAAGGAAATTCCTATGTATGATGGAGGCCTGATATTTAGACATATATATTTCTATATGAATATGTTTACAATTCATATCATTTATTTATTTATTTCTAGCAGAAAACTGATAGGCATCTGCTTTATAGTTTATATACTTAAGTGTTTCCAGGTTAAATCGACATTCGTCTGTAATGCTATTTTTCTTATTACTTCAAGATTGATTGCTAACTGACAGTTGTATAGTTCTCTAGATGTGTATCCGTATCCATTAGGAAAGCATGCATAATCTATTTTCCTTACTATTCTACTCAAAAATTAGTGAATGATTATTATCTATGCGAAACCATTTCCAAACTATCTACTTACAGTAAACAGGTCATTCACTATTACTATGTTATTTCAATTTACAGTAAGCATTTAAACTATTCTACTGATAATGATTACCATGTTAGTATCACTTATCTGTATTTCATTACATATATATTAAATAATCAAAAGATGTCACCACCTAGCCTCGGAACTGGAAATTACATCCAGGTTCCGCCTTCGAGCCCTTCCACTTCTGCCAATAAGGAATAGCTGGGTACCTTTGGCATTAGGACTCTCTCTAGCCTCAAGTCACATACCCTCAACTTTCCTTCCCACTGGTTATGTTCGCTAGCTCAAGGAAGAATGAAACACAATCCTCCTCTTCCAACCCCCCAAGGTTCTATCCTCTTTTCCTTTAGGGAAAAAGGGTGACGGAGCAGTTGTAACTATCCTTAGAAGTTTGTTCAACTATTTCTTTGATTCTTTTAATAGTCTGGTCCAAAGTATTTTAAGTAATAATTAACAATATTTGTTCTGGCTATTTTAAGCCCAATAATTTTAATAATTAAACAACATAAATGAAATTAAACTTGGTAAAAACAACTAATGATGTCGTGCTGTATGTTACAACTCCCTCCCCTTTAGAGGAAAACCGTCCCTGGTGTTCTTTCTCTATGTAAACAATGAAGGATAAGCTTTTCACATGGCCTCCTCTTCTTCCAAGGTTACCTCATCCAGGCCAAAGTGCTTCCACTGCACTTTAACTTGGATGATGGATCACCTCTGCAAGGTGTTTTCTCTCTGATCGAGGATACAAAGAGGCTCTGCCAGAAATTCTCCCTCAGGTTCTAATTGCACATTCATATCATGTTGTCAGAACATTTCAGAACAAAAATCTTTTAATCATATTGATTTCTATTCATCATTACTGAATACTCTCCCAGTTAACAAGATGTGGAGGGTTGTAAATATACTTTTTTAATAAGGACACATGAAAGACATTGTGTACTTAGATGTGGCCTGTAGTGCTAGTTTATATGCAACGTGCCCAATCCAATCCAAGATTTGGAAAGGCCCAGAGTATCGTGGTGCCAATTTTGCACAACCTTTCCACTGCAAGGTGCTCTTTTAAGGTTTCACCTTTAGATACATGTGATCACCTAGCTGGAATTATTTATGAGTTCTCTTCTTGTTTGCATACACTTGTTTCCTATCCTATGCCACCTTTAAGTTCCGATGAACCTTCTTAACAGTAGCCTCCATTTACGATAGCATGTTGGGATCCAATGCTAATTTATTTTCTAGACTATTCCAATGCATGGGTACCCAAAACTTTCTCCCATAAAGTACTTCGAAGGGACTCATACCCAAAGATTCGGGATGCCTGTTATTGTAACCAAATTCTACCAAGTGGAGGTAATCCTCCCATTTCCATGGTTATTGCATTACAAACACACGCAACATATCCTCGAGAACTTGATTTACTCACTCTGTCTGACCATTTGTCTACGGATGGTAAGCAGTACTGAAATGGATATGGGTATCGAGTACTCCAAAGAGAGTTTTCCAGAAAGTGGATGTAAATTTTACATCCCTATCAGAGATCACCACTCGGGGTATCCCGTGTAGGCGGAAGATTTCTCTCATAAATATGTTTGCTATCTCTATCGTTTTATAGGTGGATTTTACATGGATGAAATGAGCAGTCTTGCTCAGCTTGTCTATGACCACCATGATTGAGTTGTGTTTCTTTTTGGTATGAGGTAACCCCGTAATAAAATATAGAGTTATGGTCTCCCATTTCCATTCCGAAATGGATAATGGTTGCAACAGACCTACAGGATGCTGATGTTCTGCTTTCACCAATTGGCACTCTAAGCACTTGGATAAATATTCAGCCACATTGTTTCGTAAACTAGGCCAGAAATAACTTTTCTTAATGGCAAAATACAATTTCTGGTATCCTGGGTGGGTAGCATAAGGTTTGCTATGAAACTCATCTAATAACATTTGCTTCACAGAAATCTGGTTAGGAATGTAAATTCGATTTGTGAATGTTAACATTTTATCAGAATTAATTGAATACTCACGTTTCTTCCCTCTTCCTTAGGCTTCTGAAGCTTGCTACCATAAGAATGCATATTCTGGATCCTTGAGGGAAGCCTATTGGATAACCCTTGGTAGGTTAGATTATGCATGATTGAAATGTACTTCATAGATTCAATGCAATTTTATGCTTAAAGAATCAGCTACTTGGTTTTCTTTTGCTTTGATGTGTTTCAAGTCAAAATCAAATTCACTCACGAATGCGGTCCATCTGGCCTGGCATGCATTTAAATTAGATTGATTAAACAAATTTGTCAAACTCCTATGGTCAGTTAAGAACAAAAATTTCTTTCCCAGAAGGTAGTGTCGCCACATCTTTAGTGCATGCACTACCATGATCAACTCCAAATCATAGGTAGAGTAACGTTGTTCATAATCCTTCAGCTTTTGTGACTCAAAAGCAATGACTTTTCCTTCCTGAGTTAGTACTCCATCGATGCCTTCTTTACTGGCATTAGTACATACTACAAAGGATTTTTTCGGATCCGCTACCTTTAGCACTGGAGAAATTGTAAGCAGTTGTTTTAGCTGCTCAAAACAGTGGAAAGCTCGTCCCTTTTTCTGAAGTGAAGTCATTGGGAAGGAAATTTTCGAAAAGTCATTTATAAATCGGTAGTAATATCCTACCAAGCCTAAGAAGGATCTTATATCGGCCACGTTTTTTGGTGCGGTCCATTCCATAATAGTTTGATTTTCTCTAGATCCACTGCTATCCCTTCTACTGATATAACATGGCCTAGGTACTGGATTTGATCTTTGTAGAAATTGTATTTACTGAACTTTTCATACAGCTGGTTTTCTCGCAGAATTTTCCCTACCGTTCTCAAGTGATGCTCATGTTCCACTTGGTTTTTAGAGTATATTAGTATATCATTGATAAAAATCAATACAAACTTATCTAGAAAGGGCTAAAAAATATTGTACATTAGGCTCACGTGGCTAGTGCATTGGTAAGTCCAAAAGGCAGTACCACGAACTTGTAATGTCTATAACGAGTTAGGAATAAGGTTTTACTGATGTCTTCATCCTTTATTCTGATTTGGTGGTACCCAGACCTTAAATCTATTTTCGAGAACACGCTATCTCCCTATACTTGGTCAAATAAGTCATTGATGTGAGGTACTGAGTATTTGTTCTTTATGGTCAGCTTATTCAGCTGACAATAGTTAATGCATAATCGTAGGGTTCCATCCTCTTTATATACAAATAGCACCGAGGCTCCCCAAGGAGACACACTTGGGCATATGTATCCTTTATCTAACAACTCCTGTAGCCACATTTTAAGTTCATTCAATTCTAGAGCACTCATACGATAAGGAGTTTTCAAAACAAGGGCTACTTTTGACATTAGTTCAATTGTAAAATCAATGTCTCGCCTTGGCAGTAATCCTAGAATAGATTCAGGGAATACGTCTAAGAAATCTTGAATTACAGGACTATTATCTAAAGAGGTCATTTTATTTTTATCATTGTTGTACCTTACTTGAGTAGCATAAATCTCGCACCCTTTTCTTATACACTTTCCGAGTTGATTGGCTGCAATAGGGCACAACTTGATATTTTTCTTAATTCCTTGAATTTCCTTCCACTATCCTGACTCGGTAATATAACTTATGGACTTTTCTTTGCAATCTACTAGGGACCAGCGACCATATAACCAGTCCATCGCTATTAATACATCATATGAGCTTAGGGGAAGAATATTCAGATTCACCTAGATAGGTTGTCTTGAAACTATTATAGGGAAGTTTTCTGTTTCAGCTGACACCTTACTTTTAGTACCAGTAGCTAGTTGAACTAGCCATGACTGTTTGTATTTACTGATTTTCAGTTGACACCCTTCTACCACTTTAGGACTAATGTAACTCAGACTAGTGCCTGGATCAAATAAAACAAAAACAAATTGACTAACAATCATACCTTCACATTCGATCATGGTGGGTTGATATTTCACCTGATGATCATCCAAAGCTGCATTAATCCTAGGTATGCTCCTTGTGATATCCCCTACTGTAGGGGCTTCTTGCATGTTAGAAAGTTTCTCAATACGAGCTTTGTTCAGGCAATTTTTTTAATAATGTGCTTCTCCGCATCCCCAACATTGTAGTGGAGGTTTTGTTGGTTGTTCAGTAATAGTTCTGCTAATTCCTTTAGGTTGTTTATCCTTAGTGAATGTCTGAGTTCTGGGTGGTTTTCTTGCAAACTTTCCAAAAGTCCTTTGCTGATTATTTCTACCATGCATGGTCTTCTGATGTTCGTTTGGTGGCAAATTCCTCATTTTCTTGGCAGAAACTCATTTAGATCCCTCATTTTTCTGCTTTATCTATTGATAACAGATGCGAGCCTTCTAGACTGCATCATCTATGGTTTTGGGATGGTTGAATTCTAATTTCTCATTTATGAAGTTGGGAAAACTGCTAATAAACCGTTGGATCTTAGCTTTTTCTTCTTGCATAAATGGGACGCAGCACAACAGGGAAGTAAAGCGTGCTATATATTCATCCATGGTCAAGGTTCCCAGTCTTAATTCATAGAACTCTTTTTCTTTTTCGTCATAATAACGTTTTGTTAAATATTTATCTTTAAAGCATTTATGAAATTATTTCCATGTTACTTGTTCTTCATCAATCTTCCGTACGGTTTTAATTTCTTCCCACGAGAGGGTGGATTTTCCTCGTAATTGGTAAACTTCTAGCCTTGCTTTAAGTTTTTCAGTATATTAATAAATCTGGAAGTATTTACCCATGTCTATTAGCCAAGCTTCCGTTGCTTCTTGTGACTCTCCTTCGAACAGTGAGGGTCTGATTTTTTTGAGCTCCCCTTGTAATTCTATCTTTGATCTTTTTGGTTTTCTTTGGTCAAAAAAATTATCTAAACACCCTTCATCTTCTTCTTTGTGACCTTCTACGAATTCTGCATGATCTTCCTTATTATGAGAAGTTGGGGTCTTTTCTCTATTTTTTGTACTGGGATCTAGTCCTCTCTGATTTTTCCGATCTGACAAACTTTTAAGAATCTTCTCTTGCTCTTGTCTTAATTGTTCATTATTTGTTCTGAGGTTCTTCATTTCTGCTCGAAGCTGCTGTATTGTCTTGAGTAAGGCAACATTAGCCTGTCTCGATTCTTCTCCCAATTTCACCCATAACTCTGGGTTGGCCTCTACATAAGGCACCTCCAGTTGGCTCGATGATCTAGGGATCCTATGCATTTTATCCTTGATGTTAATTCACCTTCTGTGTTCACAATTAATAAAAAATTAGTTTATTTTGCTTCATATATATATATGAAAATCACAACTTATTCACTGTTAGAACAACCCAGAGGACTCATTATGCGAGCCTGGGCTCTCATAACATTTGCAACATCCTACCTATGTATATATTAAAAAAAAAAATCGTTAATCTCACAAGCATTAATCATTATAATACTAATGCCTTGTCTACCCCTTGGTCCATCATAACATGGACTTGTATGATACCTGTGGTAATGAATTGGGTTAACGTTTGTGATTTGGGTTAGAGTTGGAGTTGTGGAGTCGGAAAGGGATCACCATGCTGGCATCCTATGTGGTACATTCCACCACAGCCTGTATTGTTCCTGCGCTCCTTCATCATCCTCGAGTAGGCTGCCTTCCATTAAAGTCGCAGAGTCCCACAGTGCCCTCCTACCTGAATTATGAGTGCTCATCATTGCCACCTGCGATGGCGTTAATTCCCTTACCTAACTTACCGTGGAAGGATCCCGAGGTTGGGCTGGTAGTTTGTCTATCGTTTGATCAACGTCGATTGACGACCTAGATTGTTCAAGCCTGACTGAAGGGTTTATTGACTATTTTTGCGGAAGGAATAATTCATTTGGTTAGTATTTGCTTCAGTGCTCTGCTTTGTCATGGCAAACTTATGAAACTCGTCGGCCAATTCGCCTCTAACACTCCAGGTGCCATCCTCATCCCCATTCTGCTCGTATTATGCTGTTATGCCTTGTTTCTTCCACTAAGGTTTGGTTATGATAGTTTTGGAGTTTTTTAATGGGTTATTTTCATTTTGGGCAGTAATGGAGAGCTCGACCTCGTCCTTAGCTGCCTTGAAGAAAGGATCATTTCTCCAACGTTTTGAGGTAACATATGTTCGACTATGATAATGTCGTGAGTCTTCTTGCAATTATTTTCCAATTCTTTCCTCGCTGAGGTGGCCTGGTTCCATACAGGTCTGGTCACAACTTTAATGGATTCCCATCTCACATACAGGTAAGCTTACTTACATTTCATGGTTGATGTTGCTGTCGATTTATTACAAAGGTGGTCTTTTGCTCATGGTTTCTTGTTATGCAGGTATTACCTCAGGCTTTGGTTCGAAACCCTTGTTTAGTTTGTGCATTGTTGAGAATGATTCCAATGCTAATATCCACTTCTTCCTACTTCTTCTAGGTGTGTTGGAAAACTCGATTATTGTGCCTTCGTTCAGAGAATCACTTTTTGAGACAGACAGTTTCAAGAGTTGTAATTTTTTGATGTTGTGGCTTAGGGCAAGATGAGTTCTAGACTATGAATTGTAATATTAATTAAGGTTTTGGGTTTATTTCTACTCATACTAGCCACCCAGAATTAATATAGTTCAATTCTCTTTTGAGCATGTGAGAGAACTTATTGTAAATTTGTGAAATGTTTTTTGACTGGACTGAATTCAACGGAATATAATTATATCAAACTTATTAATGAATTTTTGGTGTTTATTTATGTAAACCCTCATTTTTGTATAATTAGTTGCTAAGCTTTGGGATTTGGTTGATTACTGAGGGTTATTTGTTGTGCACGATTTTCTTCTCAGTCGTTGTGCAGGCTATGGCATTCATGTTGTTTTAAAGTGCTTTATGTACATATTTGTGATCAGTATGATTAAAATTCATGGTTTAGTTTTAAGAAACCAGGGTACATGGTTATGGATGGGTTCTTTATGAACTCGTCCGTGGCTCAAACCCTAGGTATGTAAAGAACTGTAAAGAAATCGTTTAATTAACCAGAAGCATGGAGAAGGATTTGCCCAGTTGACTTCTTTCTACAATTTAAGGAAATTCCTATTTATGACGAAGGTCTGATATTTAGACATATATATTGCTATATGAATATGTTTACAATTCATATCATTTATTTATTTATTTCAAGAAGAAACCTGATAGGCATCTACTTTACAGTTTATATACTTATCTGTTTCCAAGTTAAATCGACATTTGTGTGTAATACTATTTTGCTTATTAGTTCAACATTGATTGCTAACTAACAATTGTACAGTTCTCTAGATGTGTATCAGTATCCATTAGGAAAGCATGTATCATCTATTTGTCTTACTATTCTACTCAGAAATTAGTGAATGATCATTATCTATGCTAAACCATTTCCAAACTATCTACTTACAATAAACAGGTCATTCACTATTACTATGTTATTTCAATTTACATTAAACATTCAAATTATTCTACTGATAATTATTACCATGTTAGTATCACTTATCTTTATTTAGTTACATAAATATTAAATAATTGGAAGATCTCACCACTGAGCCTTGAAACAGGAAATTACGTCCAGGTCCCCCCTCCTAGCCCTTCCACTTCTGCCAATAAGGAACAACTAGGTACCTTGGGCATCAGGACTTTGTACAGCCTCAAGTTTCGTATCTCACACCTTGTTACGTCAACTTTCTTTCCCACTGGTTATGTTCACCTGCTCAAGGAATAATGCAACACAATCCTCCTCTTCCACCCCCCCAGGGTTCTGCTCTCTTTTCCCTTTAAGGAAAAAGGGTGAAGGAGCAATTTTGACTGTTCTCAGAAGTTTGTTCAACTGTTTCTTTGATTCCTTTAATAATCTAGTCCAAAGTATTTTAAATAATGATTAGCAGTATTTGTTCTGGCTATTTTAAGCCCAATAGTTTTAATAGTTAAATAACATAAATAAAATTAAACTTGGTAAAAACAACTCATGATGTCTCACTATATGTTACAACTCCATCCTTGCGAGAGGAACACTGTCCTTGGTGTTCTTTCTCTACGTAAATAGTGTAGGATATGATTTTTGCATGGCCTCCTCTTCTTCCCAGGTAGCCTCATTCGGGACAAAGTGCTTCCACTACACTTTAACTTGGATGATGACTTGCCTCCGCAAGGTGGTTTCTCTCCAATCGAGGATACGAGGAGGCTCTACCAGAAATTCTCCCTTAGGTTCTACCTGACATTCATATTATGTTGTGAGAACATTTAAAAACAACAATCTTTTAATCATATTGCTTTCTATTTATCATTACCTGAATACTCTCCCATTTAATAACATGTCGAGGGCCATAAATATAATTTTCTAACAAGGACACATGAAAGACGTTGTGTACTCAGATGTGGCCTGGTAGTTTTGGTTTATATGCCACAGGCCCAATCCATTCCAAAATTTGGAAAGGCCCACAATATCGTGGTGCCAATTTTGCATAACCTTTCCAGTACAAGGTGCTCTTCTGAGGTTTCACCTTTAGATACATGTGATCACCCAGCTAGAATTCTTTATGAGTTCTCTTCTTGTCTGCATACAATTTTTTCCTATCCTGTGCTAGCTTTAAGTTCTGGTGAACCTTCTTAATGGTAGCCTCCATTACCAATAGTATGTCGAGACCCAATGCTAATTTATTTTTGGACTATTCCAATCTGTGGTAACCCGACACTTTCTCCCGCAAAGTACCTCGAAGGGAATCATACCCAAAGATTCGTGATGACCATTATTGTAAGCGAATTCTACCAAGTGGAGATAATCCTCCCATTTCTGTGGTTGTTGCATTACAAACATGCACAACATATCCTCCAGAACTTGATTTACTCGCTCTGTTTGACCATCTGTCTATGGATGGTAAGAAATACTGAAATGGATTTGGGTACCTAGTCCTGCAAAGAGAGTTTTCCAGAAAGCGGATGTAAATTTTACATCCCTATTAGAGATCACCACTCGGGGTATGCTGTGTAGGTGGAAGATTTATCTCTTAAATATGTTTGCTATCTCTACCATTTTATAGGTGGATTTTACAAGGATGAAATGAGCAGTCTTGCTCAGCTTGTCTATGACCACCATGATTGAGTGGTGTTTCTTTCTGGTATGAGGTAACCCCATGATTAAATCTAGATTTATGGTCTCCCATTTCCATTCCGGAATGGGTAACGGTTGCAACAGACCCGCAGGATGTTGATGTTCTACTTTCAGCAATTGGCACTCTAAGCACTTGGATAAATATTCAGCCACATCTTTTCATAAACCGTGTTAGAAATAACTTTTTTTAATGGCAGAATACAATTTTTGGTATCCTGGGTGGGCAACATAATGTTTCCTATGAAACTCATCTAATAAAATCCGCTTCACGAAATTCAGTTAAGAATGTAAATTCGATTTCTTAATGTTAACATTTTATTGTAATTAATTACATACTCACATTGCTTCCCTCTTTCTTGGGCTTCTGAACCTTGATGCCATAAGAATGCATATTTCGGATCCTTGAGGGAAGCTTCTCTGATAACCCTTGGTAGGTTAGATTGTGCATGACTGAAATGTACTTCATAGATGCAATGTAATTTTCTGCTTAAAGCATCAACTATTCGGTTTTCTTTTCCTTTGATGTGTTTCAAGTAAAAATCAAATTCACTCAGGAATGCAGTCCATCTGGCCTGGGGTGCATTTAAATTAGATTCATTAAACTAATTTTTCAAATTGCTATGGTCAGTTAACAACAATTTTTTTTTTTCCCAGAAGATAGTGCCGCCACATCTTTAGTGCATGCACTACCGCGGTCAACTCCAAATCATAGGCAGAGTAACACTGTTCATAATCCCTTAGCTTTCGTGACTCATAAGCAATGACTTTTCCTTCCTGAGTTAGTACTCCACCGACGCCTTCTTTACTTGCATCGGTACATACTACAAAGGATTGCTCCGGATCCACTACCTTTAGTACTAGAGTGGTTGTAAGCAGTTGTTTTAATTGCTCAAAACTTTGTTGGGATTATGATGTCCAGTGGAAAGCTCATCCCATTTTCTCAAGTGAAGTCATTGGGAAGGTAATTTTCAAAAAGTCCTTTATAAATCAGTGGTAGTACCTTGCCAAGCCTAAGAAGGATCTTATGTCGGTCACGTTTTTCGGTGCGGTCCATTCCATAATAGTTTTGATTTTCTATGGATCCACTGCCATCCCTTCTGCTAATCTAACATGGCCTAGGTACTGCATTTGATATTTGTAAAAGTCGCATTTGCTGAACTTTGCATACAACTGGTTTTCTTGCAGAATCTGCAGTACCGTTCTCAAGTGCTGCTCATGTTCCACTTGGTTTTTAGAGTATATTATTATATCGTTGATAAAAATCAATACAAAGCTATCTAGAAAGAGCTAGAAAATAATGTACATTAGGCTCAAGAACATGGTTGGTGCATTGGTAAGGCCAAAAGGCACTACCACGAACTTGTAATGTCCGTAACAAGTTCAAAATGCGGTTTTACAGATGTCTTCATCCTTTATTTTGATTTGGTGGTATGCAGAAATTAAATCGATTTTCAAGAACATGCTAGCTCCCTGTACTTGGTCAAATAAGTCATCGATACGAGGTAGTGGGTATTTGTTCTTTATGGTTAGCTTATTCAATTGACAATATTCAATGCATAATCATAGGGTTCCATCCTTTTTGCACACAAATAGCACCGGGTTCAGTGAAATTTCTGGTGTTTGGGTTTTACATGACAATCTTCTGTTAAATGAGTAGAAATTTTTATATTGAAAGGTTTGTTCCAAATTTCCTTGGTTTGGGACATTACACTCCCACACTTTATTTATGCAAAATGCAATTTTAGTTATTTATTGGTGTTTGGGCTTTACATGGCAATCTTCTATTAAATGAGTAGAAATTTTTATATTGAAATGTTTGTTCCAAATTTCCTCAGTTTTGGACATTACACTCCCACACTGTATCTTTGCAAAATGAAATTTTAGTTATGTATTGTTTCTTTAATTCAGTTTATCTATATTTAAACTAAGCGACACTTGTTCATTTTTAAATGGGAAAAAAAACCTTATTATTTTGTCTTAAATAAACACATTAATTATTTGTATTTTAAATTGGAAAAAAAGTTTTATTATTTTATCTTTTATTTCAAAGCATTCCATACCGACCTTTCATTTTTATTTTTATTTTTTTTCACATGTGGTAAAACCTATCATAACTCAGTTATGAAACCGACAGTGAGGACAACCATCTTTGGCTTCTGTCTGCAAATGCAGACCCTTAATCAAGGAAAACTACGCCACCACCACCCCACTTGGAATTCAGCTGATGATTCCATATGCCTTTGGGTCTTGGGTAGTTAACCTATTGAGGAAGACGAGCTCTTAGCCTAACATAAGCAATTTTAAGACACACTCCGAACTCAACCTTCCAACTTTCTTATGACGAATAAAAAATATATATTAATAACAATAATCTAAAACCATTATAAATAATATAATATTCAAAATATGTTCTTTAACATGATAACGTAATATAATTTCAACTACTTAATAAAAATCTATTCAAAAAATAACATTGAAAATTAGATATAAGCTTTCAAACCATCACATAGCACCTTTCATTGACATGAAAAAAAAAAGCATAAAAAAAAAATCTAGCTAGATTTGTTTTTTGAAGAAATGAGCCATTGAGTTCAGACTTTATACAACATGACACTTGGGCAATCATCCAAAAATAATAATATTAATTTACCTAATAAATCTTAATTTAGTGGCGTAAGGATTATGATGGTTTTTAATTGGATTAAATTGGCATTTTCAAAATTACATGTATTCTGTTAAAATAAAAATAAAATATTTTTTAAATTTAAAATAATGTCAATTACAATAAAAACAAAAATAAATATATTATGCATGCTTATTTAGTTTTCTATATAATGTAATATAATTTCATGTAAAGTAATTACAAATTAAAAAAATGGGTAATTAATATGTTTACCTTTATATAATCTATATAGCATTGAAAAATACATTTTAAACAATGAAAAATTACACATTGTATTTTGCACTCTAAAAGAAATTTTAACTGAAAAAATTTGATCCCTCTAAACAGTTAATTATAAGGTAATTATAACTACACATATTACAAGCAATATTTGTTTCCAAGAAAGAAATGTGCAAATCTATGGTTAAAAATCTTGTTACATGTTTTTAATGTATATATGCTTGACTTATACATTATTTCTTAGATTGAATGTTTCTGTGATTCATAATATAATGCTTAAGATCTTCAGGAAAATCACATGGAGAATTTATGGTTGACCGTTTCGAACCTCAATCTAGGTTCATCATGACCAGGATAAGAAGCAAGATCAAAAAACCACTAATATATATCCCAAAGATGCAAGGGTAATTATCCAATGGTCAAAGGAAAAATTAATAAGGAACAATTAATGAAAAGTAATATATTCAATAGTTATTTTTGACTTTTATTTTAAATTAATTTATTTCATCTTATATCTTAATTGTTCATATTATTTTATAATTTATTCCAAATATTTTACAATTTCTAAAATAATATTTTATATATTTGTTTAACAATTCATGTTGTTTTATAAATTCATTCATAATTATGTTATTTTATGACCTTTCTATTTCTATTATTCATAATTATAATATTATATGACCTTCCTAATTTCTATTATTTTTATCCTATATTCTATAAATAAATTATATTAATTTTAATTGATTGAAAAATTATAATTATCTAAGAAGAAAGGAAACTAATACATAATATTATTAATAAAAAGTTAATAAATAAATACAATAATATTACCATAATAATAATAATAATAATAATATCACCATTTACCTATATGTGATATCATGTTTGAATCAGGAACATGATATTTTTAATTAATGAATATTATACAATTCATATAATGTCTTCTTAACAATTTTTTTGTTTTTTGTTAATAAAATAATATAAAAACAATACAATTAAATGCCAAAGAACATGACAACATCAACCACAAAAGAGGAAGGAAAACAAGGGTGTTAATAACAAAAAGAGGGACCCACTTAACTTCCATCCATCGTCCCTATTAAGAGTATTACTCCTATTTTCAATTTCAATGGCTTCTCTTAATTTCCAGTGATGGAAATGGTCAACCCTCATGAGGACCTTAGTATCCTCTAAGAAAATATGGTGCTTTATTAATTCGACATGTTTTGCTAGAGCAAAGGAGCAGGTCCTACATTGCCTAAGTTCCACTGTGTGCTCTTCAATCCTTTATGAAATGAAATGCCTTGTCTCTCCAATGTAGGGGGTTCCACAAGAATAAGGAATTAAATAAACACGCTTTAGGCATTTGGGATCAATAGGGTCTTTGACAGATCTTAAAGAGCTACGAATGGTTTTCAATGGTCTAAATGTGGAGCCAATGTTTTGCTTCCGCAGAATCCTAGGAATCTTGTCAATCGTCCCTTGGATAAAGGAAAGTTGGACACTAGAGGCTACCTCAACTTCTTTCTTAGTTCTAGGTCCTCGACTAGCTTTTAAAAAGGTTCGGAAACCTTGGAACTTATTATAACCATTCTTATTGAAGACATTTAAGAGATGGGTCTTCTCATTCATCAAATGGTCTTCATAAAAAACCCTTAAATCCCTAGTAGCTAGAGTGTTGAGAACACCTAGATTCTGGGCTATAAAGTGATGAGATTTAGCATGAAGATACTTCTCACTGACCAATTCTTACATTAAATTTTTTTCTCCTTAGTAACAATAATAATTATTTTATATAAATTTATAATTTAGTTAATTCTTATAATATTTTAAATTTTAACAACTTAAATTGTACGATGAAGTAAGTGTTTTGGTGCTCATTATGGATTGGTACACTAGTATAATACTATTTCAAAAAAATAGCCCCAAGGGTTAGCTCAACTGGTCGAGTCCCCGTTGTTAAGTACCTCACGGATCGAGAGGTCACAAGGTCAATTCTTCTCGACGCCCTTAGGGTAAGGCCCTGCTAGTCTGGCCGAAGGGCTTTAAAAGATTCCCTTCAGGGTTGATCTGCCCAGATTTTCTGTGGATGTAGCGGCCACCCATGAACCACCTCTAAAAAAAATTTAAAAAATTTTATTTCAGCAAAATGTAATTTCTATCATTAAAACTAAAAATCGGGATAAAAACATTCCCTCTACCTTCATGACCATTATGATTAACCACATTTTTTCCAAACTATATGGGCTCATTTTGGAAAAGAAGATTAGCCTTTGGCTTAAAATCCATGGTAAAAGAGCTAAAGGAAAATATGGATTTAGGAGAGATCACTCAATTATAGACCATCTTGTAATGCTTAGAATCATTCAAGAGGAATGTCACAATAATAAAACTGATATATTTTATTGTTTTTCCTTTTAATTTTAGAAAAGCTTTCGTCATATTTCTTCGGGATAAGAAGTGGAAGAGACAAGAAGAGATAATGGTTCCTCTTTTATTAAGATTTATTGTGACTAGGCTATATGAGAATGTTATTGCCAAGATTAGGACCAGTGAGGGTTGGTCAAAAGAAATTAAATGTAATATAAGAGTTAAGCAAGGTGTCCCCTATCCCCTACCCTTTTTGGCATTTACATTGATAAGATAGAAGAGTGTTTGGAAGTTGTAGGATGTGATGGCCCTAGGCTCATTTGTATGGTCATTATGCTTCTCCATTATGCTAACAATATCGTTCTTCTAGCTAGGATCCATGACAATCTCAACAAATAGCTTAGAATCCTCTAAGAGTACTGCTCCAAGACGAGAATGACTATTAATACTGACAAGAATAAAGTTATGATAATTAAATCCAGAAAGATCAACTATGATAATTTAATTTATGATAATAAATACTTGAAGAAAGCTCCTTGATACAAATATCTATCTATTAACATTCATCATCAACTCAACTGGAATTATAACATTGAGGAAAGGATATTTGGAGGTTGGAAATCTTATTATGGGCTTGAAATCAACTGTAAGTCAATAGAAATTTGTGTATGGAGTAAAAAAAATGATCCTCATTGAGATTCTTGTCACCCTTGTTATTTTATATGGATGTGAGGTTTGGGGTTGCATTATATTAGAGAATCATGGAGGAAGATCGAGTTAATCCAAAAGAAATTTATAACCTACAAAATCAATATTAAAGGCTCCTTATCTTATCCTCTTGATCAACGCTAGTCTTTCCCCCATTGAAAGCATGGCTATGATTAGGTATCTCATGTATAATAGGAAGCTATAATACATGGAAGTTAGGAGGTTCCAAAAAATTGCTTATAACTCTAGCCAAAACCCCCACCTCTAGCTCAAGCGAGGACAGAATAAGGATGCCCGATCTGAGCTAGACGTAAAGGAGGATATCATCTTGGAGAATAAGGATAATATTAAAAATATTTTTACCTCCGAATATAAGGATAAATTGTGGGATGATAAGGAGTTAGAGGAAGAAAAGGAAGCTAACATATTAAAAAGAGGTGACCAATGTCAATCTTGATCACCATAATTGTCTTTTGTCTTGACCAATACTAACAATAAAATGAACAATTCCAAGATAAGAACTAATTCTCATGAGCTTCAAAGTGAAACAGGGCATTGGTCAATTCTCAAAACAGCTCGGGATGAAAGAGTTTGTCACCTTTGTGATTCCAAGAGGGTTGAAGATGAAGAGAAGTTTTTTTTGGAGTGTCCATCACTTACTCATATTAATTCTAATTCTGAAAATCTTTGCCACGGTACCAACCTTCTTGAATTGTTAAGTCAACAAAAGTATGGTGACCTCATAAAACTTCTCTACCTTCTCATCGATCAGTGAAACAAAATATTAAAGAATATCAATTAATATAATACTTTCTTAAGGTCCAATAAACCATATTGGTCTTAGTGGATGTTCATCATCATCATCATCATCATCATCATCATCGTCATCATCATTATAATCAATTTAGTTTAATTTAATGAAGGGATTTACATGAGTTTGATAATTTGTAAGGAATATTGAAATGTGTGTAAAGTGAATTTAGTTATATTTTAATATTGTGATGTGAGCTAGATAAAATGTTGTGATGCTTTTTATATATTATTATTTAATTTCTTTTATATTTTCCAAAACATTATGGTTTAATTTGCGATTAAAGAGTTGATTTGACATATTGTTGTTTAGGCAAATAAAAGATGATTGGAAATCTATGGACCAAATCTTCCCCACCCTTATCAATGGCGGGGAATGGGTTTGGGAACCCCCCGCACCATCAGAGTTTAACGGGGGGGGGGGGGGGGGGGGGGGTTGAAAAGTCGTATAGAGATTACTGCCTGAAGATATGTGACATAGGCTATGCGAATTTGAGGCCCCCTTCTCCAAAACTGCTAACCGCCCAACCCCTCCCCCGCTCGCCCTCTGAAAATCACTTTCTACTCTTGCTCCACTCCCGCACCCAGTCACAATTCACTACATGTCCTCTCCCTATTTTCCCTTGCAATTTATGCATTAAACATTTAAATTCTCCCTCCAAACATTCATATACCCATTTAGGCATTAAATTTTTGTGCCAATGTTCATTTTTTTAATTGAACACTCCTAAAATGGTTATAAGTTCTACAATCACTAGAATTCCATCCTTTAAAAAGACACTCATCCCTCATCTCATTTCCTTTCACCATTCCAACTCCAGAATGACTAGTTCGAACTCTGAATCTTTCTTTAATTTTTATTTTTTTCCTTTTTCAAAATAATTCTCCATTGTAAGGGATTTGATCCCTCAATGTATGATTGCGTCAAGAGGTTATATAAAACCTAGTATGGGGGAGATGGTGTAATGGTTATAAATGATTGCGTTGTAACCTATTTTTACCACAGTAGTTTTTATTTTTGTTGGAAAAAAGGAAAATGAAAAAATAAGAAAATATATACAAAAAAAGAAAGAAAAGAAAATGACAAAAAGAAAAGAAGAAAAAATATCAAAATAAAAGAATAAGGGGATATATATATGTGTGTGTGTATGTGTGTGTGTGTGTATAAGAATCCCCAAAGATGCGAGCCAGCTAAAACGTCCCAATGCTTTTTTTATATATTATTATTTAATTTCTTGCATATTTTCAAAAACATTATGCTTTAATTTGAAAATAAAGAGTTGATTTGACATTTTGTCATTTAGCAATAAAATCCGATTGGAAATCTATGGATAAGATCTTCCCCACCCACATCAATGGTAGGAAATGAGTTCGAGAACCCCCCGCACTGTTAGAGTTTAACAGGGGGGTTTGAAAAGTTGAATTGAGATTACCGCTTGAATATACGTGGTGCATCCTAAGAGAGTTCGGGGCCGCCCTCTCCAAAATTGCTAACCACCCAGCCCCCCTTCAAAAATCGTTTTCTACTCCCGCTCCACTCCCGTACCCAGTCACAATTCACCACATTTCCTCTCCCTATTCGCCCTTGCAAGTTAGTCATTAAACGTTTAATTTCTCCCGCCAAATGTTCATATACCCGTTTAGAAATTAAATTTTCACACCAATGTTCAATTCTTTAATTGCACTCTCCTAAAATGGTTATAAGTTCTACAACCACTCGAATTCCATCCTTTAAAAAGACACACATCCCTCTACTCATTTTCTTTCACCATTCCAGCTCTAGAATCACTAGTTCAAACTTTGAATTCTACCAAACACACAATTGCTGATTTTCATACATAGTAATTGACATTTCCCTGGTAATATTAGCAACCTCAACCTACAATTTCCTATTTTACAATGTCTTCGTGAAAAGGATAATCAAAGTTAGTGGTAGATATCCCTACATTACCTTTTGTAGTTAACCTATACAAGCTTCCCTTGGTAGACACGTAGTATAAATCCTTAGAAACCCGATGTGATTTAGACCTCTACAAACTCCACAATTAGGAAAACTAGAAGTTTCTTGATGTTAGTGATGAATTCAACATTTGGGGGTCTTTCCTTCCTTAATTAGTTTTTCCCCATACCTATAACTTCCCTGAATTTGTTACCTGTTGTCATTTGAGATATCTTCCTAGTCAGAGGGCTATAATTGCCCAAAATAATGAAGTATTATTTCTTATTACTCCTGAGTCTATATGTCAAGCACTTCAAGTCAATCCTTCAGCCCCTTTGCACCCATTTTCTACTGATTCTCTCATGGATATTTACCCAAAACTCACATTTCCTTAGCGAGCCTAAATTTTTGAGTAATTTTTACGTGATAATTCTGAGTTGTCTAGGACGAATCCACCTTATCCCACTTAAATTTTTCTAGAAATATCTAGGCAAGTCATCTCTATGATCACATGTCTATCAGGTTACCCTACTAATTAATGAGCCGATGAAGTGATATTAGGATTTCTATCAGTGTTCTCTATGGGTAATAAAACCTCATTGATTTTAAACTACAACCAATTTTTGACAGATAGTATTCATGATCAATTTTTGAAGTTTTCAATCAAAGTCCTTTCCAACATCAGTTAGTCCTAGTGTATTTACTTGTGTTTCATCAAGAAGACAGGTTCAAGTTTCCATTGAAAAAATGAGATGCACAAGGGATGCCTCAGTCGGTCATTCACTGGACTTCCTTGGTAAAGAAAAATTTTCCTTCATTGATTATGTAAATAAATTCTTGCTTATGTCATTATGTCTTCTTAGTAGTGATGTTATATCAAGGATTTAAACTGAAATCAAAATAATTCTCCACCTCACCGAACAAACCAAAATTGGAGACTGGTGCCTCTACTAGAATTACACATAAATCAAAATATACGGGTGTGAGCTTCCTCCCTACAGGTTACCAACATTTGCACCAATCATAATCTTTGTCTTGGAATACATCAGGAAAATGATGAACATGGATGATGTCGATTTTGTATCCAGTGAAATACAAATCCCAATTCAAGTTAAAATCACACATTGGCCATTTCACTATTAATACTAGGGAATCAACGAAGAAGGCATATATGTTATCAAAGCAGATGAAATTCAAATTAAGATTTAATTGGTTCCATAACTCCTTGGGGATTATTTTGAAGTTGAGAGTTGAGTAGAAAACAACTCCATGTGTACATACAACTGGACCAAAGATAGAGCAGTATGCAAATAATTAGAAGTGGCAATAGGATACATTACAGGAAGCTAAAGAACATATTTTTAGTCAAACATCTTCACAGACTCCAATTCCAGAAGAAAGAGAAACCAAAATACCATGAAAAAGTTTGTCTCCTACAGACTCAGAAAATCAAGCTATAGGTTTTACGATTTTCAAAAGGAGAAAGAAGACAAACACCAATCAAGAGCCTTCAGAAGACAAGGGTTCATAGGAGCAAACCACAATGGTGATCTCATTATTTCCCACCACTTATTTTCCATAGGTTAAAGAAATTACATATTCCCCTATATCCTCTATTTCCCATGATACTACACAACTTATTATTATTATTATTATTTTTTTTTTTTCGCTAGATAGAGAGAGATTAAAAGGAAGAATGAAGCATTGAAGGCCACCACTTATTCAAAATTTTGGAAAAATTCTTCCACTACACAACATAGGATTCTATCTGCACTTGTATTGAGAATGGACAGTTTCAATTGGCTTTCTTAGAACCAAAAATTACAGTCCCTAAGAGTGCAGAAGATTACAAAACTTTCATTGTTTCTTTTGATACCAAGAAAATTCATGCCATTGATCATATTGACCTGCATAAGAAGGCTGGTGAAATAATATATTCCACATTAACAAGTTCAACCATGGAAACTTCCAAACTACAAGCTTCCCTAAACAATATTCCTTCACAATTGAAGATTGAGAGAATGTCATCCTTGGCCAAAGATACCAGAATCAAAGCTCTTGAAGATCTAGTGATCAAGCTAGGATATGATCCTAGTAATATTAGAGTGGTGAAAGAAATGATAAAAAATAAGAATGCTGACATTCAAGGATTGAGGAAGCAACTAAAGCTTCTTACTACTGAACATCCACAAGCCAAAGAAACTGGTCAACTAGGAAGGGAGAAAGAAAACATGTTCAAATTGATAGTTGAACAAAATGTTCAAATTCAAAAAATGGAAACTGATATGGAATCACTCCTAAAATAAATATAGAAACAACTCAAGATTTCAAATTATATTTGTATAGCCAATACTTCTATAGTAGGTACTTCAACAATAGGAAAATATATAACAACAACCATCGCAGTAGAAACACAATCTACTCACATAGAAGAACAACTATCAAAAGCCATGGGAGGCTTATCTCTGAAATATCAAGAGATTGAAAAACTAAAAATGTATCTTCAAAATATCCAGGAACACAAGATTAAATCTTATAATGCATATTTGGCTGAGATTCAGAAAAATTATAAATTAACTCACCAATTAGAGGTTTATGAAAATGAATCCTTAATTGCACAAACCATTGCTCATGCCAAAGAGAATATTTGGATAGACATTAATGTATCAGTGACTAATTTATTTCCTTCAATTTAAATTATTTTTGAGTAGGAAGACTTATTGCAGAGATCACAAGATGTAGTACCATAAATAAAGAAGGATGAAGACCACAAACCTGGCGATGCTACAAGGATAATAAAAGTCTTAAAATCCAGGACAAAAGATGAACTTGAAGAATTCAACATTGAAGATAAAAATGAAATTGTCTTGGAGGCCAGAAATATTTTAAAAAAGGAGAAATTTAATGCTACATCTCGAGAAAAAGTGTCAGAAATTGGAGGTTCATATTAAGAAATTTCATGGGAAGTTTAATGCTTTACATGAGAAAGTACTTCCAGCTTTGCAAGATAGAAGTGGAAAATTGATCTCACTTGAAGAATATCAACATAGGCTACATAATATAGCACTGGACAAGACCAAATTTTCGTAAATCAGAGGAGTTATTACTGGGAAAGCCTTCATTGAAGGTTTAAGTTATGAATTATTAATACAACATGAAATTAGGCATTTCTTTCTAGTTCGACCCAGTTTTGAAAAATATACTAACGTCGATGAGTCATATAGGAAATTGTTAAAATTTTCTATCCCTGATAAAAAGAGATGGGATAAATTGTGTGAATTCATTGAATAGGAAGAAAATGAAAACTTTTGGGAGCAGAAAACACAATTTTAGCAGCATACAACAAAATTTCAGGGAGATTCATGAGAAGAAACAAATTTCCAGCTATAGTCATCAACAACATCCCTCGAAATTAGTTGAGATCCACTATATTTAGTTCTATTTTTGTAAAATCCCAAATTTTGTGGCTGATATTACTTTGTAATAAATTTTGATTCCAGTTTAGATATTTTAGAAAGTTGAACTCTACATATTTTCTGTATTTCAAAGAAGAAAGGGATGGGCCCTTGTGATGAACTAACAAACACGCTTGTAATTTTCTGAACTATTTTTGAAGATTAATATAAGGATTCTAGACTCATTCTAAACAACTTGTGTATCTCCAAGATTTCCTATAGTATTCATTTATGTTATTATTTTATATTTTCTTTGCACATTTTTAAGGTAGCACAAAAGTCTAGGTAAGATTAGATCGAATATCAATCTATCTGAAAGCTCCTACAAATTTATCATTAATTAAAAATATTAATTAACTAAAACTATTTGTTTTAGTTAATTACTCTAAATCAATAAATTGTTTCCTTCTTTCATATCTTATACATGTCATCTCTTTGGCTATAGAAAATTTCTATACGCATATGCTATATATAAGGAATTAGATGTTCTGTTTGAAAACTTAAAGAATTATATATCTTCTTTACTTCTTCTTTTCATATCATTTTAAATTTTAATTTTTTGAAGAGTGAAGAATGAGCCCTTATATTTTCTCAGATTTAATTAAGGTTTACATTTGTTTAAAATTTTAAGCATTGGTTATCCATTAAAAATCAAAAACATGATTTTAGAAGCTTTGGCATAGTCCCTTAGCCTAGGGCTATCTACAAAGGACAACATCGGATTGGCATCGTTGTTGGGGAATGAATATTTACATTTTTTTTTCTTGGGAAAATGATTATACTTGTCTCTTAACGGTGAATGAGATTCCAGTAGGCTAAAACCCTTCACTTGGCAAATGCACTGGTTAAATCTGGCTTCACATAGGTATACCAGATCCCAGTCAGATCCTGAAATTATCTCTCCATTACCAGATCTAGAGAGATTAGTTAGAATATCATCAATTAGGCATAGGTTAGAAGCCTATTTAGCTATTTCTTCCTTTGTTCTATCTCAAGCACATTCAAAATCTAACCCTTTACAGTCAACTCCAACACCTACTGACTTATCACATCTTGCTCCAAAAGCTTTAAAACCCCTTGCTAAAGGAGTAGATCTTCAAATTAAACTTCTAGTCCATCAACTTTAGTCTTTTGAACTTCCTTATTCACATTTGGAACCTACTAATAGTGAAGAAGATCCTAAACTTTCCCTTTTTGAGTATAAACCATTCGAATCTAAATCTTCTTTTGTACATACTTATTTGTCTACTTCTACTAAATTTGAAGAGGAATTAAGTATTTATACTAATCCTCTAGCTTTCAAGAATCCTGAAAAGGTTCTTCTTGAAGTTCAGAAGTTATTTATCAATTCTCATTTCTTATAGAAACCAAAACCCTCATCACCTCCTTCTTCTAGTAAATTTGTCTCTCCTAAAAATTCAATTCCATCTCATCAAATGGATGGTATTCAACCAATTGTGGCATCATGTTATGCAACCTTAGTTCTTCCACCTACATCCCAACTCCATCCTTTTTCTGATGGGTATTTAAAACACTTACCTAGATTTAATGGAGAAACTAGGCCATCTGTTGAAGATCACTTAGCTACATTCTTAGACTTTGATGATAATATGAATATTGAGCATGAGGATGTCTACACTAGATTTTTTGTACAATCCCTTGAAGGAAATTTTAGAATATGTTTCAGACAACTTCAAGTTAATTCAATTAATTCATGGGTTGAATTAGTTAATATGTTCAAAAATCAATGGGAAGTAAAAAAGGATGTTGTTTACTACTTAACAAAATTTGAAGACTTAAAAAGAAACCCTAGTGAACCTGTAGCTGATTTCATTAAGAGATTCAATAAACTCTATAATAAAACCCCCCCTGATTGCAAACCTCTAGTAACTGCTACTAATGTTAGGTTTTCCAAAGCATTTTAAGTTTACTTTGCTATAATTCTTAGGGAAAGAAAACCCAAAACTCTATAAGACATGAACACAAACGCAATCGAAGTTGAGGCTTATAGATCAACATATGCTAAAATGAAAGCTAAGGCAGAAAAGGTTTAAAAGGCAATGAAATCTAGAGAAGAAGGTACCTCATCAAAGACTAAAGATGAAGACCATAAAATTGATGAAATAACCTCTCTACTTATAAATATATCTAACAGAAATGTAGAATGGAAAATCAAGCTATACTAGACCAACAAGCTGCAAATAGACCACAAGTTCAATATAGAAGGCATTTTCAACTTGAATTTTTAGAAAGGGAAAACATTAATCAACAAACTCAACCTCCCCTAACGATTGATGATGAATATCCTAAAGAAAATGTTCCTATCAATAAAAATAATATTAATTATTTTGAAAACCCTTCATCACAAAATGATATTGTCCCAATTACTCAAGATCAATCCTTAATTCAAAATCAAGAAAATTCTCAAATTTCTAAGTATCAAGTTTTTTTCTGAATTCTTAATGGCTAAATTAAATAGAAGGTATGACCTTAGACCAAGACCAGGACCTGGTAGACTAGCCAAAAAGGCTACCTTTGATGAACCTCAAGTAAAATCAGTTGAAACATGAACCCCATTAATTCAACCACAAAATCATATACAAGAACAAGATATTGCTGAAAAATATGTTCCAACTGTCTTTAATGTTGAAAAAGAGTTAGAAAGAGTTGCAATTCCAATCCCATTATTTGAACTCTCTAAAAATCTAGGTTATAAACATCAAGTTTCTAAATGGATTCAATCTTCAAGTATTGATGTAGAGGGTTATGTCATTAGTTTATAGGATGAAAAACCTCAAGTTGTTTTTGGTCCTAGTTCAGATATGATTGATGAAACTGTACCTCCTTTCTATGTCACCTTTAAAATTCATGACTACCTTTTATATAATTTAATATTTGATTTTGGCGCTTCCCGTAATCTAATTCCTAAAGTAATGATGGATCAAATTCGACTGCAAATGACTAGACCATTCCATGACTTGTATGCTTTCGAATCTAAGAAGGTACCCTATCTTGGATTAATTAAGGATTTGGTGGTAACACTTTATCAGATCCCTGTCAAGAGTATAGTCTTAGACATTGTTGTTACAAACATTCTCCCAAAATTTGGAATATTACTATCTAGATTGTGTTGTGCCAAGTTAGGGGGAAGTCTGCAAATGGACATGTCTTATGCTACAATATTAGTTTATGGAGGTGAACATTTAATATTATACAAATGAGTTAGATTCATTAATACAGTATGTAAAGAAAATCAAGCAATTAATCATCCTATTTATGCAATGGACCAAGATTTTGGATGCTTTAAATTAGCTGCGAATGATCTTCCAAATCCTCAAATCACTATTTAAGAAACTATCAATACCCCTCAAATTATAAACACTGACATTTGGAAAATGTATTTTGATAAGGCATTTTCTAAAGAAGAAGCAGGGGTAGGAATTATACTCATCTCTCCTGATAAGAAAATTATAACCCAATAATTTAAATTATATTTTGAGGTCACAAATAATGTGGCGGAATATGAAGCCCTCAATTTAGGATTGGAGTTAGCCAAAAGTTTGAAAGTTGAAACTTTGTTGTATTAGTGATTCTGAGTTAATTTTCAAACAAATCAGAAACCTTTGTCAAACTAAGAATCCTAGGCTGCGAGATTATAGGAACGAAGTTTGGGACTGTGTAGATAATTATTTTCAAGCATTTAATATCACATCAATCCAAAGAGAAAAAAATATTCACACCGATGCTCTTGCAATTTCTTTAGGTTCTTTTAAAATTCCCGATCCTTTACAATTGCACTATCAAATAGAGGTAAAATATAGACCTTTTATCCCTAATAATCTCAAACACTAGAAGGTTTTTGAAGTTGATGAATAGGTAAAAAATTTCTTACAAGCAACAGATGGATTTTCTACTTGACACGTGGAAGAAGAATACATTAAGGAAATCAACTCTAATGAAGATGATCAAAATTCATATTTAGAACATAAATTTGTTGAACATGATATTATTCAGTTGTCCAATAATTACATTCCAAAGGTATTAGTTACCCTTAGAAAACTATTTCATCATAATGGTGTGTCTAATACTTCATTCATACATTCACAACAAGAAAATGTTTAGGACTATAATATTGATACATCTGATGAAATCGGAAATGTTAAAATCTCAACATCATTGCCTCAAGAAATCGAAGACAAATATATCAATATTTTGAAAAACTATAAAGATGTATTTACATGGACATATGAAGAATTGACGAAAACCATTATAGAGCATAAAATTCCTCTCAAACCTGAAGCTAAACTATTTCAGCAAAAATTAAGAAGAATAAACTCAATATTGCCTTCAATAATTGAGAAAGAAATTAAAAAATTATTGGATGCAAAAATCATTGTTCCCTTAAGATAATCTGAATGGATAGCAAGCCTAGTACCTAATAGGAAGAAAAACGGTGAAATAAGACTATGTGTTGACTTTAGAAATCTAAACATTGTCTTTAAAAGACAATTATCCATTACCAAATATGGATCAAATACTTCAGAGAGTTTCAGGTTCAAATAGGATTTCAATGTTATATGACTTTTCTAGATATAACCAGATCCTAGTTAGTCTAGAAGACAAGGAAAAGAGTTCATTTAAAACTCCTCGGGGTACATTCATGTATGCCAGAATGCCATTTGGTTTGATTAACGAATGAGCAATACTTGAAAGAGAAATTGATATTGCATTTTTTGGTAAGATCAATAAATTCATTGTCATTTATCTTGATGATTTAACTGTATTTTTTGACTCTAATAAGAAACACTTGAAGCACTTTAGAAATGTTTTTGAAAGATGCAGGAAATATGGGATTTCTCTTAATCCTAAAAAGTCACTTTTTTCCATGAAAGAAGGAAAGATGTTTGGACATATAATTTTGAAGGAAGGAGTTCTAATCAATCCAAAAAGAGTCTTAGTAATTCAGGTAATCATTTTACCTAGAAACAAAAAGGAAATTCAAGCATTTTTAGGAAAAATAAATTTATTAAGAAGATTTATAACTAATTATGCTAAGATGGTGAAATATATTACTCACATTCTTAAGAAGGATATTGAAGTAAAATTGACAGTATGGGCTAGATATTTGTTTTCAGAAATCAAGAAAGCCATTTCAAAAGCCCCAATACTAGCTAGGTTAGACTACTCAAAACCCTTTAGTATCTTTTACTTTTCCTTTGACACCACCTTAGTTGTTGTTTTACTACAAAAAATGATGATGGATATGAGAAGCCAATTTCCTTTTTCAGCAGAGTAATGAGATATGTTGAGTTGAGATATGACACCATAGAGAACCAAGCCTATGCCCTTGTCCAAGCCCTAAAAGCATTCATAACCTATGTATTTCATTCTCATGTTATTTCTTATGTCCCCAATAATGCAGTCAAAATTGTTTACCACACCCCCATAAAGATGGAAAGAGGAGAAGGTGGATACCCAAGATACTTGAATTTGATCTGGATATCAGACCTACCAAATTGGTAAAAGGATAGGGTTTAGCCAAACTTTTGGTTGAATCAAATTGTAAGATACTTGGTATCAACACCATTTTGTAGATCTCAACTGAGAAGAATCCACAAGAACCTTCTCAAATATCACTAGAGAATAATCCACAAGAACATTCTCAAAACTCAATTGAGAAGAATCCACAAGAACCTTCTCAAATATTAGTAAAGAAGAATCTAGAAGAACCTTCTCAGATCTCAAATGAGGAGAATCCACAAGAACCTTCTCAAATGTCAGCAATGAAAAATTCATAAGAACTTTCTTCCATTTCAAATCCTGTTTCTCTACATCTACATATTGATGACAAATTTTTACTTTCAGATTGGTATAATGACATAGTGAATTTTCTTCGAGATTTGAAGTACCCACCAGAATTTACCAGGAATCAATCTATATCTCTTAGACTCAAGGCTACTGAAAATTGTATCCTAAATTCCAATTTGTTTTGGAAGGATCCTTTGAATATCCTTTTCTTATGCCTGACTAAAAGTGAAGCCGACTGAGTCATTGAACAATTCCATGAAGGCATTTGTTGAGAAAATAATGTTTGGAAGGAAACTACATAAAAAATTATGGGAGTAGGTTTCTATTTCCCAAATTATTTGCAAAAGTTGGAGCAAAGGTAAGAATTTGTATCCCATGTGAGATATTTGCTGGAAAACAGAGGCTAGCAACACTTCCCCTTGTCCCATTTTTAATTGAAGCTCCATTTTACTACGGGAATTAGATTTTATAGGTGAAATAATTCCAGATTCTAGCAACCAACATAGATGGATATTAACTGCCACTGATTATGTCACCAAATGAGTAGAAGTAATCCTAGTTAAGAATGCAACAGATACAGTGGTCATCAAATTCATTGAAGAAAATATAATGTCTATATTTGGTTGCCCACAAAAAATAGTTAGATACAATGCAAAAGCTTTCAACAACATCAAAATGATAGAGTTTTGTTAGAGATATGAAATTACAATGCATCATTCCACACCATATTACCTATAAGGTAATGTGTTAGAAGAATGATGAAATAAGAGTCTGGTCATGGTAGTCAAGAAAGTATTGGCAGATCACAAAATAAGTTTGGATAATCATATCAAATATTC
>APFE030511458.1:41351-52878 GCA_000404065.3 Pinus taeda
AATTTTTAGGAGAAAAGGCCATTAGAAACAAGAGAAACGTAGAATAGTCATGAATTTGACGGAGTGACGTTTTACAGCTAGCCCCAAAAGAGAACACTCCCTTTTGACAAGGAAAGTGCTTTCACCAACACTAGTCTTCTCCCTTTGCATCTCAACCAAACCTGTCATCTGCAAATTTGAATCTGCTATAGTCTTGGAATCAATCACTGGTCCCTGGAAAGGAAATGTCACCCAAAAATCATTCTCCTCCATCAAGGCATCAAACCTCAATTCATCAGAACAACTAGAAGGCTCACAAATGGAAGTAGCTAATGCATTTTGGTTAGCATATCTCCTACGAGGTACTCTGACCCTCATTGATGATTTGGGTGCTCCTACATGCTCCTATGCATCCTACAATGTTTGAGTAAGCCATCTTGGCTTCATGCGAGCTAAGGTAGAGGGTAAGGACATATCTCTCCTTAGACCCTCGTCGACCACACCAATCACACCTAATATCATGTGCGTGGAGTCGCCATGGTGAACTTTCAAGATGCCTTCAAACGTTGCTTGCTTCACCCTACAAACAACAAGTCTTAAAAAGAAACGAACAAGGGCTTCGTCCCTTCATGGAGTCGCCATGTGAGAATCAAAAAATAGAAAATACATTGCCTCCCACAAAATATATGGACAATGTGTCGTGAAATCAACTCCGGGAAATGGAATTTGTTGTTGTTGTTGTTTTTTTCCTATTTTGGCTCAAGGCTGTGGCAACAATGCCAACAAAATGTTACCGCTCAAAGTAGCCCGTATGATGAAAGTCCGAAAGAAAAAAGACTAGCCAAGGGCAACTCAAGAGGGATGGCCAATGTCACCACACCAACCCTCTTCTTTCTTAAGGATGGCTCTTCTCCAACTCTCAAGGGGGGTGTATCTAGGGTAAGATTACTAGGGTTGAGACAATAAGGTTCAAGGTAATTTGAAGAGGTGACCCTCTCCTATTGGTCGAGCCATGCTTACGCACCTTAGTCAAATGGTAAAAGAAAAGGAAAAGCAAATGAGGTAAAAGAATGATGGGAGAACGTAAAAGACTACTCCAAAGAGACTAGTGCCAAATCATGAAAGGAGAATGGAGTCATGGAGAGGATGTGGGGTGGGATCCAACTTGCATTCATGTACCTATAAGGTTAGGGCTCTAAGCACAATAACTCAAATAGGAGGAGATCAATCATAAGCTAGCAAATTTCCTAGTGAAAGGCCCTACTAGAGATGCAAATTCTAGGTATGAGGTAACACGATCATGACAAGCAAAGCCAACAACACCAACAGGCAGACAAATCAATCCAGCAAGCCCAACATCCTCTAGGTTACAGATCGAGATCGAGATAAAGACCCAAATATGGTTGTTTACTTTGTAGCGAAGACAAAGCCAGTCGATGAAGCAGTTCCAAATCCATTACTGTAGTAGGATCAGTAGTTCAGATCGAGGTCCAGATGCAGTTAAAGATCCATAGCTGTAGCTAGTAGCATCAAAAGCATATGTAGTAGAGAAAGAAGCATATCCAGAGTCATAGCCTACAATAGCAGTCGTTGCTTCAGTCGTTTATGATCTTTCTCTTTTTACTTCAGTAGTAGAGCCTAAAGCAGTAGTTTAAGCTGTTTCAACATTCGTTGATCCAGCGCCAACCAATAAATTCGGTTGAATCAACAGAAGATACGCCAGGAGCCACCATGATAGCAGAAACAAAGACGGGGACAGTGAAAGAACAAAGATAGATTTGGTGTGCTAGGCTTAGGCATCGCTCTTGAGACTATGGTTCATTGGGGTTCATGGTTAAGTGAATCAACCACGCTTTGCGGCAGGGCAGGGCAGCTAGCGTAGAGGCAGGTAAAGAGAGCTAGCTTAGAGACCCCCCCCCCCCCACCCTAAGTGAATGCAATACTGGCTGGCCCCAGCCTTCTAACTAGCAACTACGGGAAGAAGTTCTTTAAGTGAATGTACTACATCACATATTGAATCTCTTTCTCGATATTAAAGCAAGGTAGTAAGCATGCTGGGAATGCACATCTGGTGTTGTGTGTCCCCACCCTTCTAGCAACTACGGGAAGAAGTAAGGTAAGTAAATGCACATACGGCTCCACCCTTCAAACTAGCACTACAGGCCCCACCCACCCTTATAGCAATGTAGTTCAGATAGCTTAGAGGTGGTGAAGATGTCCACAAGGTGTCCTGCGGAGCCTGAAATAAAAAAAGAAAGAGTTCACAGGCCGATCGAGATTTTATTGCCTTAATTCTATAGCCCCGAACTGCCCATTAAGCGTTTAGTTGGGATTTATAAAACCATTCGAGCTACCCATTCACGTAAGACCCTATAGGGAGAGAGAGGTATCGGGAACTGCAACCCTGTTTGTGGGTTGAACTAATTGGTTGGGGATATTTAGTTAGGGTTTCGAGTTGAACAAACAACTGGCATAGATAGGTGGTAGGCCTCAATGATTAAGCTTTCTTTTCTTCTTTATGTATTTGGGGTAGTCCCAGTCACTAGCTATTTTGTTTGTGCGTGGTTGGGTGGGTCTCATTAACCCCATTCATCTTTGAGTAGATTTCAGGTTAGACCAGGGGATAGAGCTTAGAGGGAGGGAGGGCAACACCAAAAAGAGATTTCAATCCATGAATCAACGCTCTCAAATACTACCCCGTCAACTGGATTATCTTACATCTAGAAACTGAACCAAGCTATGGTCTTGCTTCCTTTGGTACTGGGACTTTCCTATTAGTTACACAGATGGGACACATAGGATTTGATTTCAGCCTTCTCTTTGGCTAGTTGTCCGAAATGGAATCGAACGACCCGGCTAATTCGAGATGTGGGATCGTTCGTATGTCTTCCTATATCATGTTGACTAAGCCTATAAGGAATGTATCAATCCAGCGTCTGTTCGACAGACATCACCCCTTCCCTTCCCTTCTTCTTCCCAGCGTTAGGGGCTATTGCGCTTGGTTGGCTGTTGGGGGTGGAACGTTGGAGGTGGAAGGCTTAAGGCTTATGGTGAGCTTAAGGTGAAAGGCTCATGGCTTTAGGCCCATGTTTGAAGGTGAAAGGTGAGAGGCTTACGGCAAAAGGCGAAAGGTGAAGGTGGGCTTCTATGGTACTTGGTTAGGCTGAAGGTTCCTGTTTAAAGGCTGATTCCTTCCTCGACCTCGTAACCTCGGCTGAGTCCCTCTGGGCCTCTTGGCTTGTGGTTCAAAAGGCTTAAAGCGAGAGGCTCCTTCTTCTCTTTCTGGTTCAAGGCAAAATGGATTTCATCCTTTCCTTTCCTGTCCCTTCCAAATGGTTTGTCTGCCACCCCTACCCCTCCATCCCTCCATCCTTCTGTCCGAAGGACCACCCCTTTCTCTGCCTCAATAAGTTGGCCCCTTTCATCCATGGGACCGCCCCTCTCAACTGGCCATCGATCAAATCAATCAAGGAAGTTTGGCACCTAATTCTCCATGCTCTGTTCCTCTCATTGCATATCAATGTAAGTATATTTTAGTTCGGCTTAGTGTGCTAAGCACTGCTTCTATAATGAAAAAACCTTCTTCGATGCATTTATTTATAAAGAAAACCCTCGTGTGGAGGGGGTTCCATGTATGATTCATCCATTGGGGCCAAAACTTATGTTTCTTTTAGAGGATGCGTAAGCAGGCTCGACTAATAAGGAGAGGGAATTTTAGTAATTAGTAATGTTCCCTCCACCCAATTAGAATGTGAATGGATGATCTCATTATTCAATTCAGTGGAACAAATTGTCACTTTCCGAAGGAAGGAGTGTCTGGGCAGGCTGGGCCATAAACCGTTATCGTTTCAAGCTACAATATCTAAGAGTCAAGCTGTCAGGAGGATGTTTAGTTATAAGTAGGAGCACTGTTAGAGTGCCCTCCCAAGAAACGAGCAATATATATAGACCATGCCTACCTTACCGACCTCCTTTCTAAACTCTTCCTAGGCATCTAGGAAAGGAAAGGCAGAGCCGAGAGAATGCTGTTGGGTAGACGAGACTACTGGGTGGATGGGGATGGATCACCTTACTGACTTTTTTCACTGCCGAAACCCTAGGAGACATGGAGGGACAATCATGCCCAACCTCTTCTTAAGCCAGGAGCACCTTGTATGGTAGACAATATGAACTCCCTGGTTTCCACCAAACATCCTGTCCACCTGAAGATATAGACCTGTTATACCTAGTAACACTTGAATGAATCGCTTTATGGCTACTCACTATATACCTGAAATTTGATATTAGCAGGTCGGGAGATCAATTGTATGAGTGAGCTTTGAATGGATGGGATGCGTGGAGGGATGAATGTTTCAGTAGCTCATAGTGTGGGTGGTCCCTTTCGTATAGATTTCACTTCTCTAGATGGATGGATTGGGTAGATGGAATTAGATGGGCTTCAGGATTTTAGGATATGGTGGGTGGATGTCCAGACCCACACTGCCAGGATATGCTTTAGAACACTTGCAGAATTCACTGCTATATTCTTCACTTAGGAGGTACCACTATTAACTACCCAAACTTAGAAGCAACACCAGATGGATGTCTTGATTGCATGAATGGATGGAGGGATGGTAAATCTTACCCCTCTTTCACTAACAACTAGACCTAGTAGCTCTTTACCCCTTTACTTATACTTTGGAGGGACCTACTAGAGATAGAGACCCAGGATTGGCATTAGATGAAGCCAGGAAGAAAGACGAGGCATGGAGCGAATAGGCCAAATAGACAAGAAGAAAAGAAGACCTAGTAGTAGCTTCTTGTATAAGCAGCCAGCCAGACCCCGGAGATTGGCTGGATTATGAAAAGAATCACCGGACATGCATTCAATTAGCTATTTGGCTAACTAAAGAAAATGAAAGTTTGGGATGCCATCTAGATCATATGCCTCCGAACCCAGATCAATGATGGGCCATTTGATTTAGAAAAACACACATCTCAGAAGGTTGATTCAGATTGACTGGGCCCACCTGGTGCCTGAATACAGAGCCCAGAAGAAAACAAACAAAAAAAGTGAACAGAATAGCCGAAGTTCTTTAAGAATGCCATAATGAATCAATTTTGCTAAATAGAAATGGTCAATGCGGGTTCCCACTCAACCTCAGTAAATGGAGGGATGATTATGCCTCAGAACTATGAAAAACAAAAGGTTTACTTAGTCTGCGTCTGATAAGTTTTTTTTCATTGACTAGACAGAGGCGGAATGACTCTTTTAGACCTTTTCTTTTGATCTTATCACAAATTAGGGATTAGGCCTATATATTGAATTTTGGGCAGGCTTTAGAGAAAGACATTGATTTCAGTTTTTCCACACAACCTACCCACCTTAATACAGAGACCTCGTAGTGATGGTGGCCTTTAGTCGAGAGTTCGGCAAGCTCACAATGGCGGATTTTTAGTCGAGCATGCTATCGCACCCTACACCACGTGATAAATTTAGACCTTAGTAGGACCTATAGATAGTGTTTCACTTCTTCAGACAGGATGGGATTTGATGCATGAATGGATGCATGGAATTCAAAATAGAGTATTGGTGGTTTACGGGGGGCCTTCTTACTACAAGGAGATAGATGGTTTATTTCATTAAGAAATATTAGGTGGTACAACATTTAGAGTAGAACTATTTCACTTTACTCTGCTCGCTGCCTATCTTCCTTTTACCTACGTGCATACTAGACCTTTTCCACCAGACTTTGACTCGAGACTTACTCCATACTTGCCTTCATCCTAGTAGAGATATTTAGTTATTTCCAACCTAGGACCTTATATTATGAGCACCGAATTAGATGATACAACCCTACCCTTGACTTTATTACTGCCTTCACCCTAGGGGAGAGATGGAGTGCTACCCAACAACACTTGCTTCAAACAGACTAGGAATAGAAGGGTACAACATCTATGAACCCTTTTGAGCTATCCACTATCTAGATTTCATTCAATAAAGATTAAGGCTGCTATAGTGGAGCCATACTCTATGGCTCTAGACATTTTCATAGACTTGCATCGAGACCCAATTTAGACTCTCATTATGTAGAGTTATGCCCAATTTAGACTCTCATTATGTATGGTGTGGTGCCATATACAAATGGTAGATGTATGGTGTGGAGATATATACAAATGGTAGTGTCATTATTTGATGAGTTATGCCCAATTTAGACTCTCATTATGTAGAGTTATGCCCAATTTAGACTCTCATTATGTATGGTGTGGTGCCATATACAAATGGCAGATGTATGGTGTGGAGATATATACAAATGGCAGTGTCATTATTCAATGATTTATGCCCAATTTAGACTCTCATTATGTAAATGGCAGATGTATGGTGTGGAGATATATACAAATGGCAGTGTCATTATTTGATGAGTTATGCCCAATTTAGTTCAAGTGAGTTATGCCCAATTTAGACTCTCATTATGTATTTTGATGAGTTCAAGTGAGTAGATGTTGAGGTTTTATAAATATTTTAAGTGAATATGAAGTATCCCATATGAGTTATGCCCAATTTAGACTCTCATTATGTATTTCGATGAGTTCAAGTGAGTAGATGTTGAGGTGTTATAAATATTTTAAGTGAATATGAAGTATCATGTATGTATGGTGTGGAGATATATACAAATGGCATGGAGATATATACAAATGTGGAGATATATAAAAATTGCAGATGTATGGTGTGGAGATATCTACAAATGGCAGTGTCATCGAGGAGTTGAAGTGAGTAGATGTTGAGGTGTTATAAATATTTTAAGTGAATATGAAGTATCCTGTATGTATGGTGTGGAGATATATACAAATGGCAGATGTATGGTGTGGAGATATATACAAACGGCAGTGTCATTATTCGATGAGTTGTGCCCAATTTAGACCGTCATTATTTATTCGATGAGTTGTGCCCAAACTGCATCATGATGTATTGTGTCTAGATCATCGTCATTATGTATTCGATGAGTTGGGTGAGTTGTGCCTAGAATACTGTCATTATGTATTCGATGAGTTGGGCAAGTTGTGCCTAGACCGCCGTCATTATGTATTGTGCCCAGACCGCCATCATTATGTATTCGATGAGTTCTGCCCAGACCATCATTATTCGATGAGTTGTGCTGTCATTATATATTCAATGAGTTGTTCCCAGACTATCATAATGAGTTGTGCCCCAACCGTCGTCATCTTCATTATGTATTTGATGAGTTGTGCCCATAGTAGATGAGTTGCGCCCCGACCGCCGTCACTATCATTATGTACTCGATGAGTTGTGCCCAGACTACCGTCATTATGTACTCGATGAGTTGTGCCAAGACCATCATTATTCGATGAGTTGTTCCATCATTATGTATTTGATGAATTGTGCCTAGATTGTTATTACTCGATGAGTTGTGCTCGTATTCGATGAGTTGTGCCTAGACCGTCGTCACCGTCATTATGTATTCAACAAGTTGTGCCCAAATCGTCATTATTCGATGAGTATTCGATGAGTTGTGCCCAAACTGTACCTAGATCATATGTGGGTGCTCGACTTTCATGATATCATTAGTACACAAGTATTTGATGAGTTGTGCCCAGACCATATGTGGGTGTTCGACTTTCATGCTCCCATTAATACATGACAAGGTCTCATAACGACATTTTTCGATGAGTACTCGATAGAGTTGTGCCTAATTTAGATCGTATGTGGGTGCTTGATTTTCATGCTCCCATTAATACATGACAAGGTCTCATGACGACATTAATACATGACGACTTTCATGATCCCATTAATACATGACAAGGTCTCATGACGACATTAATACATGACAAGTTTCATGTCCCCATTAATACATGACATGGTGAGACCGTATGTGGGTGCTCAACTTTCATGCTCTCATTAATACATGACAAGGTCTCATGATGACATTAAAACATGACGACTTTCATGCTCCCATTAATACATGACAAGGTGAGACCACATGATGACTTTCATGCTCCCATTAATGCATGACAAGGTGAGACTGTATGTGGGTGCTCGATACATGACAAGGTTCGCAATAATACATGTCAAGGTGAGACCGTATGTGGGTGTTCGATACATGACAAGGTTCCCATTAATACATGACAAGGTGAGACTGTATGTGGGTGCTCGACTTTCATTCTCCCATTAATACATGACAAGGTGAGGCCAAAAGATCTCATTAATACATTGCTCCCATTAATACATGACAAGGTGAGGCCAAAAGATCTCATTAATACATGACTAGGTGAGGCCAAAAGATCTCATTTAAAGATCTCGTTTAAATACATGAGGCCAAAATATCTCATTTAAAGATCTCATTATTCGATGAGTATTCGATGAGTTGTGCCCAATTTAGACCATATGTGGGTGCTTGAATTTCATGCTCCCATTAATACATGACAAGGTGAGATCGTATGTGGGTGCTTGACTTTCATGCTCCCATTAACACATGACAAGGTGAAGGAAAAAGATCTCATTTAATACATGAGCCCAAAAGATCTCAAATATCTCATTTAATACATGTGAGGCCAAAATATCTCATTTAATTTAATACTCTCATTAATACATGACAAGGTCTCTCATTAATACATGACAAGGTGAGGCCAAAGGATCTCATTTAATTTAGGTTGAGGCCAAAATATCTCAAAGATCTCATTTAATACATGTGAGGCAAAAAGATCTCATTTAATTTGGGTTGAGGCCAAAATATCTCATTTAAGGTGAGGCCAAAAGATCTCATTTAATTTGGGTTTTATGATCTCGTTTAATTTTGGTTTTATATGTTGGATATTTGTAGCAATAGAAAAAGCATATGATGGATATTCGTAGCAATACAAAAATAAAGTCGAAGCATAATAGTGAATAGGGTTAATTTGGGTTTTTATATGATGAATATATGTAGAAATACAAAAAGTAGGTTGAAGCATAATAGTAAATAGGGTCAAAGAGGGCATATTTGGCTTCATTTAATTTGGGTTTTTATATGATGGATATTCATAGCAATACAAAAAACAAGTCGAAGCATAATTGTAAATAAGGCCAGAGAGAGCATAACTTCTTAGGGATTTTGTTTTTTATATGATGGATATTCGTAGCAATACAAAATCAGGTCAAAGAATAATAGTAAATATGGCCAAAGAGAGCATAACTTCCTAGGGATTTTGTACAATAAGCAAAACAAAAGCATAGAATGGGTTTTATATGATGGATATTCGTAGCAATACAAAAAGTAGGTCGAAGCATAATAGTAAATAGGGCCAAAGAGAGCATAACTTCCTAGGGTTTTTCTTTTTTATATGATGGATATTCGTAGCAATACAAAAGTAGGTCGAAGCATAATAGTAAACAGGGCCAAGGAGAGCATAACTTCCTAGGGATTTTAAGCAAAACAAAAGCATAGAATGCACTTTTCAAAATGAGTCATGTAGATTTATTTGCTTTAGAGGAAGGAGGGAGTTTTGTTTTGTTTTTTTTGTATGAAGGTGCAAGATGGAGCTGGAGACGGGAATACCAACACCCACAATGGATTTTAGAATTATGAAATATTGTTGAGGTGCATCAACATATTTCTGTTTTATATGATTATTATTTTGGAGGAATAAGGGGTATGTTTTAGTCTTTTTTTTTATATATATATTTTTTGTTTTATTGAGAACACTTTAGATGTCGAGAGTCATATGAATATCATTAGTATACAGGGAGTGAGGGCAGGCACACCTACTAAAGTTTATCAAAATTAAATTAACTTTTAACATTTCCTTTAGAACTCTCCTTTCCCGAATGATAACAAACGATAATTAAAATAAGAGGAAAACTATTTTCTTAAATTGTTGAACTCCCTACTCTTTCAAAGTCATATATTAGGTATAGGAGCCTCTTGTGGCCACCAACAACCCCCCTCCTTCTTTAGTATTAGCAATAACATAAAACAAGTGGGGACCCTTAGTAAAAAATTCAAAAAAAAATTGTATTATACTCCTCAAAAATATATCGCATCGCGAGAAGAGAGAAGAACATTTCTTTATGAGCACAATAAAAACTACGAAAAAGCGACGCGAAATTCATCGCATCGCATACATTAAGAAGCACCCATAAATGAAGATCTTAAGAAATCTCCAATTGCTGATATACGACATCACATGTCGCAACATCGTGTAAACAACACACAATGATTTAACACGATCTGCAATCTTGCAATAAACGCAATGCTACGATGCTGCGATGCTACAATCTGCGATCTGCGATATCACAATCTTGACAAAATGCGATAACGCGATAACATAATGCAAGTTGCAAAAATCGCCCATCGCAAATTTTCCTCGGCTCAACATTCAAGAAAAGCTGTCAGTAAACCAAAAAATTGAATGCGCACCTTAAAGAAAATTAATGAATGTATGCCAAAGTGTTAATGAAGGACAGTTTTGTGTTTGTCGAAGAGTCAATTCACAATGGGTGGCATTATTTTATACATTCGTAGAGCTTAGAGCTTTCGCGTCAATATTTATTGTCATTACTCTTTTCCTTTGTGTGAACTGCAGGAACAAAAAACAAGAAACATCTAAAGAAAAAGGGAAAGCATCAACGCTCAGAGACAGAGAAGAGATGCCCTCATAAATGGATACCGCATGCAACGGAACCGTAGATTCGAGAGCATTTCTGAATAGATGCTGACATCAGTAGCCGACTCAACACTCAGGGTCAAAAGATCACAAAAGCAGCATGTTTACAAAAAATATTGAAGCTTATACCCGGTAAAGGAAAAGGCGCTAAAGGCGAAAAACACACTAGAAAGACCCAGATCAAAGAACAGAGGCAGTTTTCGATGCGCTAAGAAAATTGTTCAGAAAGCAAGGTCCCTAACTTGCTTAGTAATTCGCAAGTCTGGAAATCAAGATAACAAAGGCAGAAGCAATTTGAGGGAAATTTTGGTCATTACCAAGTATATACGCAGTTAATTCACCCAGCCAGAGGATGATTCCCAAAATTATCTTCTAGTTTACTAAAAAATGGTGCCAGTGCTTGCCATTTTTGTTTGCTTCACTCAAACAAAAGCGGAAGGCAACGAACCGACTCTTCCCAGGCAAATGTTGAATGCTTGCAACATTAAGGAGCAAAAGCAGAAATAGTTAGGAATTAGATTCAATTTTTTAGAAATAAGTTTGCTTAGAAAAAGGGCGGCCATTTAAACCATATCCTAAATTTATGTAATTAAGCTATTTAGTTAGCAGTATTTAAACCCTTCTCATGCATTTAGAGAAGGGTCCAGAAATTTGTCAAAAATTTGTCCTCAGAACATGCACTTTTGCACCCTCATAGGAGGTTTTGATGAATGAACGGATCAAGATTTATTGATGTTTGCATTTGATATCTGCTACTGATGTTGCACTTCTGCACTCTTAGTAGATATTAGAACAAGGAGAGATAAATCATTGTTGCTTGAAGCTTATGAGTAGGACCAGTCATAAATGGTACTTTTATCTCTTGACCATTTCTGCTTATATTCTTAAAGCAATATACAATTTTTAG
>APFE030511462.1:10517-21532 GCA_000404065.3 Pinus taeda
AGTTCTTCCACTTGATAAGATACTCTGAAATTGATCGATTTCGTAGTTGTCGAGTTCTTGTTTCTGTGACTGCTTCCAGTTCCAATATAATTTTTCCTTCCTCATCAAGTTCTACCAGTATTGTTTGAACTGGGAGCTTGTCTCCTATAACCTTCTTTAAGCATGAAAAATGGAAAACTGGGTGCAATCGAGAAGCTGCAAGAAGCTCTAATTTGTATGCCATAGTACCAATCTTTTGCAACATGTTGTGCATACCATAATACTTTGGTCATAATTTATTATCCTTCTTAGCTTGCTTGAGGGACATTTTCTTATATGGTTGTAGTTGTAGGAATACCCAATCACCTACATCAAAACATCTTTCACTGCGATGTTGATATGCCTGTTGTTTCATTCTATTTTGTGCCAACACGAGGTTATCCTTTAAGAGTTGTAGGACTTGTTGTTGATGTTCGATGTGATGTTCCACTGCCTGAACCTTAGAATTTTCTCTTAAATATGATGTGATGGATGGTGGTTGATACCCATAAAGTGCCATAAATGGGGTCATTTTTGTTGCTGTATGGAAGGAAGTGTTATACCACCATTGAGCCAGAGGCAACCATTTGACCCATTGTGTCTGTTTATCAGATACAAAGCAACGAAGATATCCTTCCAAACATTTGTTTACTATCTCAGTTTGCCCATCAGATTGAGGATGATAAGATGAGCTATGAGCTAACTGAGTACCAAGACAAGAAAATAATTATGTCCAAAAATTTCCAGTGAAAATGGGATCTCTGTCACTTACAATAATCTTTGGGTTTCCATGTAGCTTTTGAATTGTTTCCATAAATGCAGTACATACTGTACTGGCTTTAAATGGATGTGATAATGCACCAAAGTTTCCATACTTAGTAAGTTTGTCACCTACCACCATGATGACACTCTTTCCCTCATACTTGGGTAAACCTGTGATAAAATCCATTGAAACCTCCTCCCAACATTGGCTTGGAATGGATAGAGGTCGTAATAGACCCGGTGTCTTAATTGTTTCAACTTTATTTTGTTGGAAAACGTAACATTCCACCACAAATTTTTGAATATCCGATTTAAGGCCATCCCAAAAAAATTCTGTCTTAACCCTATTGTATGTTTTTGAAAATCCTGAGTGCCCTCCTAAGGGAGAAGTGTGCAATTCCATAAGAATATTTTGTTTTAGTTGGGAATTCTTACAAATGTATAAGCGATCTTTGTAACTTAAAGAATAATTTTTCCAGCTAAATGTATTAGATGTATTGGAATCTTGTTGTAACTTTTGAATAAGTTCCCACACTTCTTCATCATTCTTCCATTCCTCCCTTGATTCGTTTATCCAATCTGGTTGGATAATAGAAATGGCGCACAAAAACGCTTCCACATCCTCATCCTTCCTTAAGAGTGCATCTGCCACCACATTTTGCTTCCCTTTTTTGTAGATGATTTCAAAGTCATAACCCAAAATGTTTATGACCCACTTTTGTTGCTCTTCAGAGGATAATCTTTGTTCTAAAAAGTATTTAAGGCTGTCATGATCTATTTTTACCTTGAAGTGTCTTCCCATTAGGTAGGGTCGCCATTTCTTAAGTGCATGGAGTATTGCCAACATTTCCTTCTCATAAATAGCTTTGTCTAAAAACTTTCCCTTGATTGGACGACTTTAAAAAGAAATGGGTCTTTCGTCTTGTATTAAAATAGCACCAATTCCATTTCCTAAAGCATCGCATTCCATAATAAAGGTTTTTGTGAAGTTTCGTGTAGCTAACACTAGTTCTTGGCACATTTCCTCTTTAAGATGTTCGAAGGCCTGTGTTGCTTCTGGAGTCCATGAAAATGCATCTTTCTTCAATAATGTTGATAGAGGTGCTGCTATTCTCCCATAATTCTTAACAAACTTGTGATAATACCCTGTCAACCCAAGAAATCCTCGCAGATGCTTTATGGATGTGGGTATTTTCCATTCCTTAATGGTTTTAATTTTACTAGGATCTACCTTAACTCCTTCATGAGATACAATATGACCCAGATATTCCACCTCTTGTACTGCAAAGAAACATTTGGATCTTTTTGCATATAATTGTTTCTCCTCGAATAGTTGTAGCAGCCTGTCAACATGTTCAACATGATCCTTCAAAGACTTGTTGTATATTAGTATTTCATAAAAAAATACTAACATAAATTTTCTAAGGAATGGTTTGAAAATGGAATTCATCAAACCTTGAAATGTTGAAGGTGCATTGGTAAGGCCAAAAGGCATGGACCAAAAATTCATAATGACCCTCATGAGTTCTAAATGTTGTTTTTGGAATGTCTTCAGTCTTCATTCTGATTTGATGATATCCTGAATGAAGATCCAACTTGGTGAAGTAAATTGATCCATGCAATTCATCTAGTAATTCAGTCAATGACAGGAATGGGAAACTTATCTTTAATAGTTAGCTTGTTGAGCTCCCTATAATCCAGACACATGCACCATGATCCATCCTTCTTATGCACTAATACTACTGGAGTAGAGAAAGAACTTTGACTCAGTTGAATTATACCAGCCTCTAGCATTTCTGCAACCATACATTCAATTTCACTCTTTTGGGCATAGGGATATATGTATGGCCTGATGTTTGGAGGAACACTTTCTGGAATCAGATGAATAGCATGATCATGATCACCAATAGGTGGGAGACCTTTGGGAGTCTCAAATGCCATGGAATGATTGTTCAAGACTTCTTGGAGATCTAGAGAAATAGATGATTCCAATATGGAAACATCTAGCGAACATAATTGTGCAAATACACCCTTTGTTCCTTTTTTAGAAGCTTTTTCATACCGTTAGAGCTAATTATCTTTCCTAGTTTCCCTGCAATACCCCTTAATTAAACTTCCTTTCCTTCCATAGAAAATTTCATGAAAAATTCTTGAAAATTAAAAGCTATTGTACCCAAGGATTGTAGCCATTCGACTCCTAGTACAACATCAACGCCTCCCATTGGAATGGAAAGCATTGGGTTAGTAAATACATATTCTCCCATCGATAGCTTGATATTATGGCACTTTCTAGAGAAATTTATTGTTTCTCCATTTGCAACCATCACTTTACACTCTAGTGTTGGATATAAGAAGCAATTCAATTCTTTTGCTACCTTACAATCAATAAAATTGTGGGTACTTCCTGAATCAATCAACACTATTACCTTTTTCTTCTTGATTTGTCCTTCTATCTTGATGGTTTGAGGAGTGGTAATTCTAGCCAATGCATTATAAGATATGGTCGGATTCATTTCTTCCTTATCTAGGCTTTGTTCCTAGAGTATATCCTCTTCTTTTGACCTTTATTGCTCCTTTTCTTCTTCCTCTTCGCAATATATGTAGAATAATTTATTTTCAACACACTTATGACCTTTAGTGTATTTGCTATCACAACTGTAACAAAGCCCTTTTTCTCTTTTTCTTCCAATTGTTGTGGTGTTAACCTTATAGGTTGTGGAATACTAAGGGCGACAACACTTCCATACTTATAGTTGTGAGTGGTATGCTTCCTGGTTGCCATAATTTTTCTTTCCATTTTTCTTGCTAACCTGAATGCCTTCTCCAATTAATCAGGTTCACAAAGGTGAACATCATGTTGGATATTATCCTTTCAAGTCCCTATGAGCACATCAATCCTATGCTCCTCTAGAATATTTTTTACCCTTATGTTCAATTTTTGGAACTCCTCAATGTGCTCCATTATCGAACCCTTTTGTTTGAGACTTATCAATTGGCTAAAAAAAATGTTGCTTTTTGTATCCTCATAATGTGCTATCAATTCTTCCATAAAAATTGCCCAAGTGATAATTTGTTTACAAGAGTAAATCCATTGATACCATACAAACTGATTTGGTTCCAAATATAAAGTTGCAATACGTACCTTTTGTGTTTTTTGCACATTATCGAGATCGAAAAATTTCTCCATCTATAATATACATGTTGCGGGATCCTTGCCATCAAACTTCCTCATATCGATTTTTGGAATATCGTGAGTCTTCAATCCCACAGTAGAGTCTATGAAATCATGATTAACATTTCTTTTGTTCACATCATGAGTTTATTTTACAACCTTTTCACCATTAGTAAGTATTTCTTGTAGAAAATTTGTCAAATCTGTCTTCAAATCTGCCATGTTTGTCTTCAAGTCTATCTTCAAATCTGCCATGTCTCTCTTCAAACCTGTCTTCAAATATATCTTCAAATCATCCATATTAGCTTCCATTCCCTTTATCATATATTCCCCGCCATTTATTTAGCTTCTGTTAGCTTTTGTGGGCATGACATTTGTTGCACTTGTTCTGTAATTTTGATATATCATGTAGCATCTCTTCCTCTTCTTCATGAGTCAGGCTAGAGATTTCAAGTTGCTTAATAGGTGATTGCATTTTATTTACTTGGGGCATTAGTTACTAATAATAATGCTTGAATATGCCCTTTGAATTCCTTAAAAATAAATTTTCAAACCAATCTTAAGAAAAAATTTAAAAGAATCTACACACCTTTTTTCACTTTGTAGGAGCACGATATTGCCTTTGATGTATCTCTGTACTTTCGGATCATCTAATTCTAGAATTGCAATTGGACGTAGCCCTCTATGTCCTCTTTCCAATTCCACCAGTCTGATCCAAATTGGATTCTCCAAAGAATATTTATGCAAAATCGCCCATAGTGACCTGATTATAGACTAGTTCAGTAGAGCGAACTTGTACGACGTGCCACGAGTCACTATTTCAACCTTTGGCTCTCAAAAATATATACAAGAAACTATAGTCCGTCGTATTTCTATACCTTCTAACCAAAATTCAATTCAATGCTCAGAGAGAAAGTTATGATGACTTTCCCCAAGTCACCTGTTTGGAATATAATTCAGGAGTCTTCAAAAAGAGCAATTTCCTCAGATCATGTCTCCGCAAATATAGTGCGAAAGGCTCTAAAATTTGGACCCATTATTTAAAAAGATTTATTATCAAATGGGTTTTGTTTTAGCTTCTAAAACATCGCAGAAAAAAACGTTATAGCAAAAATTTCACGATGACCTGTTTGGAGCAGCGAAACCCTAGAATCCAAAGCTCTGATACCAAATGTTATGAAACCAGCTCAGGGAAAGATAGAAAAGATAGATCAACGCCTTAGAATTCAGCCTCTTCGAGGGGGAAACCTCTTTTGGATTACATAAATGAACAATTCTTGGATGATCCAAATGAAAAAACCTCCTTTCTATATATAGGAGTCTAAGGAGTGACAATATAACTCAACCGACCTAACAATAATAATATAAAGCCACAAAAATAACAATAGAGGGATTCTATGAGGCAAAGTAATGACAATATGTGGATAATAGAGGCACAAAAATATTAATAAGGGATGCAACTACAATATTAATGGGGTAATCACTAGTATTGTGGGGACCCAACAATTCCCTTGTGTTTTGATAAATTTTTGTGGTCTGAGCTTTTAAAAGAAAATCTGGTAGAGTGAATTGTCTGCTTTTGAAGCATTGTCTAGCGATTCTTGAATAAAAATTAATATTATGGCCAATGAAAATACATGTTACAATAATTTCAATGGTTTAATAATTATAGTTGCTCTCTGTTGCAAGATTAAATAGAAACTGTGACTGAATGCAAGGTTTGTTTGTGGGCATGTTTGTCACATTTCTCATAATCATATCTAATATGAAGTATTTCGATATTACAAAGACATGCTCTACAAGAAAGGGATACAAACCACCATAGTGTGTAATGGAGGCACGCTCTATGTCAAGAGCAAGCACTCATGATAGAGTTGATCCATCAAGAGGTTATTACCTCCAAACACACCTTCAATCATGCGAGATGTGGGATGATGAGCACAGTGTCTTCAGTTTCCTTCACGAAATAATAAGGAATAACATCCGCTCCATACAGGTACGAAGAGATGACATGGAGTAATTCTCTTTTGATCAACATGTTGGATACCTATCCCAATAGGTTTCATATTTCATGATTGGCAAATATAAGTGCCAAATATGCTCCATTTTTGCTGCCACAAAGGTTCCATATTTGCAAAAGAAAGAAAAGGTACATCTAGGCCTACATGTTAATAAAATTTTATGGATGATTCAACAGCCTAATCTGGATCATGCCATGTTTTAAATTGATGTTGTAGAATAGAGAATGAAATCTGTCCAAACTGTTTAATCTTGGCAGATCAGTAGCTAGGTAGAAAAGCTAAGGTTCCCAACTGCTTAATCTGGGACCTTGGAAGGAATAAGGGTTGTATTAGATAGGAAAGGAAAGCAAAAAATCCAATGAAAAGAAAAGGCATTCAAAGGGTTTGCGAGTCCAAGTGCACCCTCCAAGAAGGAATAAAAAATGTTAGGAGAACTAGTTGGGTAGGTAGATGGGGTTGCAGAAATGATTGTCTCTTTCAAGACCAAAGTTGCTGAAACATCTACAGGAGAAGCAACACACTGGAGCATGACTAACTCCCTTGTTCTCATCTGTATATCACCCATTGCTAACACCCTTTCCCAAGCTGCACAGAGCACAGAAATTTATATCTTTGACATATTCTGATGGCTTTAAGAAGCCACATTTCTTGTGTAAAAATCTTTTCATTTTGATCTACTCTTGATTTCAAGTTATTTTCAAAGAAAACTTGGTTGAACCAGCCCTCATCCATATGTTCCCTCCATATTAACAACTAACTCTATTAATTAGCTCCCTATACCCCATTATCCCTATTATTATAAACACCATGGTGTATAAATCCCACAATGCATAAATACCCCCTCCTTGGCACTATAGCCATAATGTTCGCTCCCTGGGAATTGAATTAGCCCCTGGCTAAGGCCAAGAACCCATGTTCCACCTTTTGCTCCATCTCAACCAGTTTCCCTACCCAAAAGTTCCATTTTGACCTTAAAACCCTTGAAAAACCTTTTAATCCCATAAAATCACCAAAGGGAGGAAAAATATTGTGAAATCATCCTTCCCCCGCCTTATCCTAAGGTCGGGAGCTTATTTACCCTTTCATGTTGCATAAAAAGCCATTTGACCCCTTTCCCTATAGTCCCAGCCTTCATAAAGGTTTATGCCCAAGATTTATAGAAAACCCTCAAACTGCATGTTTTCCTAAGGTTGGCGGACCGAACTATTTTGGTAAGTAAAACTATTGAAAATTTTTCAAAAAATCAATTAGCGCATGGAGGGTCCCGCCGCCGCGTTTGCAAAGAAATATCATTGTTTAAAGTCCGCCCACGCACAGTTACATCCCGTGCAAGTTGAGCGCCCGACAGCCGTTGGATAGCATGCGTCCCAGATCTACGGTTGGCGTTGATTTCGGGAAATCCCGACGTCCGGAAGTTAATAAACGCAGGAGTTACAACCCGTGCAAGTTGAGCGCCCGTCAGCCGTTGGATCGCGCACCTCCAGATCGATGGCCCACATCAATATCGGAGGACCCTACGTGTCTGACAGATACCTTCCGATATCTGTCAGACGCTTGCGTCAGGCGAGCGTCACGCGAGGACACTTGTCACTCCCAAATCGCATCGGAGCAACGTCTGACAATTCTTTCATCGTACAGGGCCGGTTCCGATATTGCGACACCTGTCCCGCCCACGTCCTCGCCCTGCTGCCATGCACGTCACCACCACGTCTTCCCACCTCGTCCGTCATTCGCCCACGTGGCCGCCACTTCATCGCCCCCGTGGACCAGTCGTTGAACGCCACGTCACCCGATGACGTCCTGCTGACGTCATCCAACCCGGTCCCCCATGATGACATCATGCTGATGTCATCCGAAAAGCACGCCAATAAAACCAAAAAGCCATATTTTCGCCATTTTTCGCAATTTTGTCATATTTTTCGGAAAAATACTGCTAAGCTATCTGCATGTAATTCACGACGACAGTTCAACCAGCCAGCCCGTGACCAACTTCAAAGAACCCAGCGCGCAAACCCAGCTATTTCTTAAGTCCAGGCCATTGTTTAACAGGTATTTGAGCCTTCGTCCTTCTGTGAACTGGTTTTTCTTAGATTTCTTGTAAAAACCACTACAAAAAGCCATTAAATTGAAATTCCACCGATAAACCAACTGTATCTTACACTATTCGACCATTTAAAGTTGAAACATAGCGGTGGAGACCTCGGATAGACTGCATTTCCTGCTAAAAACCTACCCTGTCCGCGCAACCATGGACTTCCTGCATTACTCCCAAACTGACAAGGGAGGTCTTCCCCACTGCTGAAAGCCCTTCCCAAAAGGCCCAGCATTGTTATCCTTGACTGTGCACCAACCTTGTTAAACTTGGTCCCCCTCAATTTCACTGTTTCAAGCAGCATACCCGGCATTTCAGAGACTACTTGGATCAAACATGGATACCCCTGCAGTCCTTAATGTCACTCCTCTAAATGCTCCTCAGAGAGAGCTAGACTGGCAGGATTTGGCAGACCTGGATTACCAGATCTCGGAAGACTCCAGACAAGGATGCACCTTTCATATCCACCTGCTAAATCAGTTCAGGGCTAGGCACAGAGATGGAACAGATATCCTAGGCATCTGGGACTCTTCCCTGCCAACTTTTAAAATGCCTCAAGTCAGACAATTCCCTGACCTCATCTACTTATGTGCCAGTTGTTATGATCCAACACAAAGGGCTGTAATGAATCCCAAGGGTGAAGTTGTATTCTATACCACCCCTCAGGCCATCAGGGATATGGTTCAGTTCAAAACTCACAAGAAATTGGTTCCTTTATCCCTGCTGGACTTAATCAACCAAGGGACCAAAATACTTACAGAGGCAGAGATCCTGAAATTAAATCAGCGGTTTATTAGCAAGTCAGACACAGTGCTGCATCCTCCTATCTTTGATGGATACCTAAATCAGCTTGGACTAGACTTGGCCCATATGGTGAGCTCAGTTCTGGGGTACAAGTCAATGGAATTCATAGAGGAAACTGTGCTGGTCATGATGACAATGTTTTCTCCTGGTAAGGCCCCCATCTGCTATGACTATGCCACATACATCTCTGACAAGATTCATGAGCAATTCTTGCACCTGTCCAGGGAGAGAGTGTTCAGATACACTTCATACATTTATCACCTCATCCTCTATCACCAACATGAGAAATTCTCTTTTGAGATCAAAAGAACAGATGCTGCAGGAAACCCAAGATCAATGGTGTACTGTAGCTCAATCTTCCATGTCCAAGCATACTCGCCCTATACATACTGTGAGTTCATAGATTTGTTCATCCATCCGGCCTTATCTCTGTTCATGACAGAACCTCCTCCAAGACTCTCTGATGAAATGCAGAGAATTCTATAGTTGTCCACTGCCTATAGCATAGGGGACTGGTATTTTTACCAGCATCACACTGTGATTAGGATATATGGGTGTGAGCTGCGCCCATTCAGGCTACCCAAGTTTGTGCCTATGAGGCTCTTTGCCCTGGAGTATTTTAGACAATTCAGCAATGTCGATCAGATCCATTTTGCAAGCAAGGGCAAGAAGGCACAACTCAAAGTTAAAAACCAGCTTGGTCATTTGATTTTAAACAAAAGAGAAGGATGGAAGCAGGCAGATAGGATGTTGGAAGGCCTTGGCCTAACACTCAGTTTCCTCTGGAAGCCCTATGACCCCAATGGCTTTATATCGAAGAGGAGACTAAAATACAAACTCTCCAGCTATGAGCATGATAGCATGCTCCTCATATCAAGACATGCAAACCAGCCAAAATGGAAGAAAAACACCTTAATAGAGCCTGTATCCCAGGAAGAGCTAGTAGAGAGGGCTAAAAGACATTTATTGAAAATGGCTGACTTGGAATGTCCTTCTCAGGTGCCTGCCCTACCAAGTTCTCACACAACAGCGCCAGCTTCCTCATCTGCAACACAACAAGGGGCAGCACAAACTTCAAATCAGGGGCAGAACAAAGGTAAAGACAAGGTAATGGAAGAAGCAGAGGGCCAACAGGGCCAACAAGGCCAACAGGGCCAGCAAGGGCAACAACAGCAAGACCAGCAAGAAACTGATCATTAGGATCAAGAAAAGCAAAGAGCAAAAGGCCAGGCAGCCACCCAAGAAAAGACAACCAGCATGGCGCCTCCTAAACAGGACTCTAGAATAGACCCCTCTGTCCTCCAAACCCCTCAGAAGGAGGACATCAGCAGGAAAAGGGAGAGGGAGACCCCTCTCACAGAAGGTCCAGATAAAAGGCAGAGGCTCAATCCATTCTCAGAAGAAGAAATGCAAAGCCTTGAGACCTCTGCCAGCTCAATGCATCAAGAGCAGGATAGGGCAGCACTTGAGGAGGTCAGCTCCTCAGGACAAGACAAAAACACAGCTGCAGGCATAAAGGAGCAGTTCAGGGATGCTAAGAGGAGGAGTGAGCCACTCAAAATTAAGCTCTACAATCATTTGTTGAACATGGCCCCTCCAAATGAACAAAGACTAATGGATGCCTTTGATGTGCAAGAAGGCAAAATGACTATGAGCCATTTTACCCCTACAGTGCAGTGACCTCAATCAACTGCAGATTATATAAGGACAAACTTAGAAGTCCTTGCAAAGGACATCCACCCCATGGACCAGATCGAGCTCCACAAGCAGACGGGTGAGATGGTCTATGCCACCCTAGCAGACAAGACCTTGATAAATTACCGGCTGCAAAACAGTTTGAATAACACTGCAGCTCAGCTTGAATTGGAAAGGGCATCCTCTCAAGCCAAGGACAACAGAATCAAGGCACTAGAAGAGATTATCATAGAGTTTGGGCATGATCCCAATGATGTTAAGGCCATACAGGAGGTCCTTAAACTAAGGGATGCAGATGTAGCTGCAATTAAGAAGAAGATGAAGATCTCACCAACTCTACATCCCCAAACAGATGAAGTAGCCCAACAGAGACGAGAAAAGGATGTCACTGCACTGCTAATGAACTTATATAAGGAACTGGTTGACACCCAACAAAAGCTGCAGGATACAG
>APFE030511462.1:21552-40484 GCA_000404065.3 Pinus taeda
CTGATAAAAATGGGAATTGCTAATAGGACTGAAACCATTTCCCTAATCAAAAGAACCACAACAATGAAGAACCTAATTCAGACCCTGGACAGGAAGATCCATGATATACAGGCAGATATAAATAAATTTCAGAATAGGTTCACAGCCCTACAGGACAGAGGGCTTCCCAACTTGGTAGAATCAGGGAAGCTTCTCTCTCATGAGAAATAAATCAAAAGGGTAAGCACTTTTGCAGCAATTCAGATTGCTGAGGCTCCTGGGTCATCTTCAGCAGGCCCAATAACAGGACAAGCCCTTTTTGAAAAAATAGATAATTTGTTTTTTATTAAAAATGAAGTAACACATCTGTTTGATGAGCCTCCTCATTTCTATAAGTACACAGAAGTTGATCAGACCTTAGGGTCAATTTTGAGGCATCAGCTTCCCCCTCCAGACACATGGCAGGACTTAATAAAGCTACTTTTGAACCAAAGCTGAAGAATTAAATCTTTTTTCAGCAATACAGTCTATATTGCATCTACAGGTGGACAAAGCCATGACAGCAAGTATAAAGACGCTGAGACAACTCAGCACAGGTACTCGGCATCAACTGCAGCATCAGCAGGTACAGGTGGCAGGGCCAAGAAGATACAAAAATCAAGGTGACAGAGCACTTCATCCTATATTTATGATAAAGCCGCGCAGCTAACTCCGCAGTGCCCAAAGGTCAAAAGGTTATCCTGACAGGAGTTAAAAGCTTTTAAGAAACATTTATACTTACAATAACTTCTCATCTACTCTCCCTGTACGAGTGTAAGAGATATTTTCCTCTCAGATGACTCCATACCTGAGATATTTTTGTATGTAACCTCTATATATTCCCCCTCGCGTTTGTATAGAGGGGTTGGACTCCGGATGTAAGAAGAAATCTCTTGATATCTTCTCTGTAATTCTGATATTGTAAACTCTCAGACAGTTAATACAAAAGACAGTGGGATTTCTTCAAAGATGTTTGTCTCTTGATCTCCTGATGATGTGTGGCTCAAAGTTGCAGGATTCCTGTGTATTTCATGGCTCAATAAGTTTTTCTCATAGCTCTTTATTTCACCTGTGATCATCGTTATTTCATATGTCTTTCATGTTGTCTACACATTTGAAAATCTAGGTAGTAAGGAGAAAGAATAGTCTCAGGATTTGGTCATTGGCCACCCTGAGCTCAGTCTAAGCTATCTTATATGTTTTCTTCTGATAAAGTATTTAAAGAGTAATTCTTCACTGCTACCTTTAATACTGCATCATCACAGCGGGTTGTTGTTTTTAGGAATTCAAGTAATTGCTCCTAGATAACAAACCTCTTTTACCATATTCAGCTTAAGTGAAGAAATCTTAATTGCTCTTTGCTGGTTGTTTTCACCCCACTCTCACTATTTACGTTTTGTTTCATGGAATACACACAGGCCCTGTAGCCTCACCTCACCAAAATCAAGACCTCAAGGGAAAAACTGTCCAAGACCCCATTGCCCAATGGATTAATCTCACCTGCAGATAGACTTTAAGGAAATCAGAAGCATCCTCCCAACCAAACACAAAAACAACCAAAAAATCACTTCACAACTAGCCTAAAACCTTCACTAAAAGCAGTGACAAAACCTTATAGAGAGAGCCCTCTCTGACTACAGCTAGGCTAGAAGCTGTAGCCCAAAGATTGGTTAGTGGTTACCCCGGCCGTATTCTCTCAGGAGTCAAAGAGAACAACCTGGGTGTTAACACAACATCTATTCATTTCCCCAAGTAATGAGGCACTCCAGCAGATATGCCCTCTATGTGTCAGCCGTTTTACCGATCGATTCTACATCTATATATTTTAATGTGTATATGGAAAAGAGAAGGAAGGTGGAAAGTCATGGGGAGAAGACGGTGGGTTAGTTTTTTGCATAAGTATTACCTCCGGAGATGGGTAGAGGACTTTTTTTTGGGAAAAACAACTTTTGATTTATTGTGCTAATAAAGAAGACTGTTTGGGTCAAGAAGGGGCCTTTTTCCGATTTATTTTCCTCTTCTTTCATGTGTTTAGAATCATGGTGTTGTTGTTGGCATAAGTATAAATGTGTTTTGTTTTGTGCAGATTGATAACAATACAGCTTATGACTAGTCTTGGTTATTTGAATGTAATTCTCTTTCATGGTTAACTCATGAGCAGTCCTTGATTCAAAACTATATTAAACATCAGTTGCAAGTTTATTTGTAGGAACAATAATGTGAATTCTTGTATGAGTAACTAGATTGCAATTAAGCTTTAATACAGTCTTGTTCATCTGTGAACTCTGTAATTGATTCATTTGGACTTGGAATCTATATATGATGTTTAATCTATTTTATTATGCTCTTGCAAGTTAGATTATAATAGCTAAAGACTAGTATAAGTAGGTAGAATTAGTATAGATAGGACTTAATACATATAGTTTAGTTGTTCCTTTTGTTGATTTAACTGAAGTCTTCCTCCAGGGAGCAATCTTTCAACACGTATAACAGTTTACGGGATCCTTTAAAACCCGTTGGAACTAGCCACTCCAAATGAAAGAAAATCTAATTGCGCCCTGTGATTGGGTTAGTTCCCCTTGTTGGCATAGTGAAAATTCATTGCGTCAACCAAGTTGCAATAGAAGGAGGGCCTGAATCGCCGTCCATAGCTTTTAAGGATTTCATCTATAAATGTTGCGAATGGATTCAAAAAGATTAATGTATGGATTGTAAAGGTCGAAAATATCCTTCCACACATTTGGAAGAGCCTCATTTTGAAGAAGCACAGATCCCTCCAAGTCCCATGTTTGGGTCACCCAAAGAAGAGAAACTATGGGAGTATCCTGTCAGTCAAGAACAACCGGTCAGAGTACTTACTCGAGTTTACGCTCATTCCCTTTTTGAGCTCCCCATCTTTCACTCTTTACCTCTGACATCTAAAATAGGGAAAATGATCTTTACCTTAAGCAAAGGGACATCTGTAGCCCCTTCTATTTAAGATATTGTGCTAGAGTCCTTGCAAAGGATCGACACTCCTTGGGAAGAAATTCCCAAGGCTTCCCCCTCTAAAGGTAATCCCTGGCTTGATTTGAAAAATCTTAACAAAGAACACCTCAGAGAAACCTTCAACCAGAACCACCCTATCCATAATATGGCTAACATTCCCCCTCCATGTGGGAATTCGCCTCTACCACCTCCTCAAGGTGGGAATCCACCTCTACCACCTCCTCCAGCTGGGAATCAACACCCATACCCTCTAGGAGCACTCCCTCCCTAGCTCTCTTAAGATGCCATAGTGGTACCTGGGCAGCAGTATGCCTTACCCAAGAATGTAGAAAGAGTATTGCCTAAATTCAACCCTGAGCAGGGAGACATTGTTGATAACCATATTCATTCTTTCTTCCTAGCCATGTGCATGTTGGGGGTAGCTGATGAAGATGTAGTATGTTGCTTATTCCATTTTACTCTGATTGGTGAGGACTCTACATGGGTACTTTAGCTTGAGAATAAGATTGATCACCTCATGGGGTGCCTCAACAGGCATTTTTAGACATGTTTGGCAATGAAAAAACACTTGCGTTCTTAGTTTTAGAACTATCCCATTTGAAAATTGAAATCAATGAGAAGGTGAAGGATTTTAACATCTAGTTCAACACTTTATTTAATAGAATCCTGGCTAACTCTAGACCTGCTGATGAGGTGCTCATGGAATTCTACATCACTGCTCTCCCTGTCCCTACTGTGATGTGGGTCAAAAGGAGTAATGCACAAACCTTACAGGGTGCTATCGATGAAGCAGTAAAAGTCAAGAATGAAATGATTAGTCTCATAGCATGTCATCATACAACCGAAGAAAAGAAAGCCTCTCAATCATCCAAGAAGAATAATGGGAGTGATAAAAATGTGGCTGAGATAAAAAAAAAAAGGATACCACAAATGTGGAAGGTTTGCATCAGATCATTAAGAAATTGACGAACACAGTCATCGATATGAAATGGAACTCTGGAGAAAGTACAAATGGGAATGGAGGAGATTATAAAAATAGAAAGTCCTTCATACCTTTCTATCATAAGAAGATATAAGGTGGTCATGGCCAACTTGCGCTGCCTGCTACACCTAATGAAGGGATTTTAAATACGGAAGAGTTGGATCTTATCAGGTCACTCCTTACCAAAGAAGAACCTATAGTGGAGCTGGAGCCATAACAAGAAAATGAGGAAGAATACCAAGTAGAAGAGCCCTTGGATGAGGAATCTCAAATCAATGTACTATGGGATTTCTATACAAATGAGAATGATGACAATGATGGAGATAGTATGGCAGAAATCCACACTAATGAAATCCAGACATGAAGTAAAGGGCCACTTGCGAGCATGATGAAGCCTGTAGACCAGAAAAAGAAAGATTTTCACCCTTTGAAAGAATTCACTCCCAAAGTTCCTGTTGAGAAGGGTAGACCTAGTAGTGATTCCAAGAGTATTCCAGTTGCAAACTATCTAGAGAAAGATAATACATCTCTGACTGCAACGAAGGTGACACAAAATCGTAAACTCCCACCTAAGAACGCTGAAACTGATATGTTTACTCTGCCCTACCTTTTTTATAACATTGATTACAACATTGTCGATTATCTGAAGAAATCTCGAGCTAGTATCACATACATCAATTTGCTAAAATTAATGCAACAAAGAGATCTACTCTTGAAAGCTATGAATGAACGAAATTGCAAATCTCCCACCATTTCGAGTAGCCAAACCAAGAAGTCATCATCCGGACCTGTTAGTACCCCCAGTACAGCCCAAACATCATCAACTATGGAAGCCACTCTATCAAAAATGAATCAAACCCCCCAAGATGTCAGTGCAACCATGATAGGAAGGAAATCAAAATCCATTACTCCAGCTTTCCTTATCGCATTTGAAATCTTCAACATGGACATATAAAATTTCTTGATAGATTCTGGTGCCTCTTCCACTGTTATGCCTTATGCTATTACTAAAAGAATTCATGCGATACCCGAGAAAACTGGAAGTTGAATTATGCAATTGGACAAAATGAATGTGAAATTAATTAGGTTATTGAAAGATGTGTTAATTCGGATGGCTACCAAACCACAGTACATGCAAGTCATTGACATAGTGGTAGTCACCATACCTGAGGCTTATGGAATGCTGCTTAGTAGGGACTAGTTAGCAAAATTGAATGGATATTTCTCAATTGATTGGTACCATCTCTTGCTCCCTCAGAAAGGAAAAGGTGATATGTTGAGAGTTGATAAAAAAAGATACATGAAGTACGGGGTGACTGAACTAAATGGCCCCAATGAACTTGTAATGTTTACCAACTCTATCCTTAGGAATTATATTTTCAATGTTTGTGCTATCGAAACCTGTTTCAGAGAATTCCATGCATAGATAGTTGAAGAAACTATGACAAACATGATATTCGAAGCTCTCCGTCATAGTCCAACTGATGAGCCACCCTGTAATATAGTAGATGATAGAACCAATTATGTAGGAAGTAGTTCATTTAATGGAAAATTAGATTCTATTTTCTGGACACTCTACTTTGATGGCTCTAACTACCTTGAAGGTGCAGGTGCTGGGAGCATTCTCATTGACCTACAAGGTAACCAACATCTGATGGCCAGCCAGTTGGAGTTCGCGTGCACCAACAACATGGAAAAATACGAAGGCTTGCTGCAGGGCCTGAAAAAAGCCATTGATATGAAGGTAAAAAATCTTAAAGTTTTTGGTGACTCATAGATAATTGTGGACTAGGTAAGGAAAAGGATACACTACAATTCACCACACCTCATAACATACCAACATGAGGTGTGGAGCTTAATTGACAATTTTGATTGTTTTAATATCACATAAATTCCTCGAGGGAAAAACCAAGATGTTGATCTGATGGCTGGTATGGGTGCAAAAGTTTTGCCTGATATTATACTAAACAATAATAAATGCTACATTGAATTGATTTTTAGACCATCCGTGCCTGATAACATCTCAAATTGGCAAGTGTTCGAAGGTGATGAGAAAATCCTTGAGTTCTTGCATGGCAAAAAATCATTCAGAAACATAGACATTGATAAAAAATAGCATGATAAGCTTATGAAAGGGAGTGAATATGAGGAAAAAGAGCAGCTCAATATAATTCCCAACTCAGTTGTCAAGATAAGGTATGCATCAAACTATTACCCCTAGGGAAATGGAGTTGTAGAGTCCTGAAATAAAAACCTCATCCACATAATCCATAAATCTGTTGCCAAAAACTAGAGGAATTGGCACAACACTCTAAAAAACACCCTTTGGGACAATAGGGTCACCGCAAAAGTAACATTAGGAAACTCCTCATACTTCCTCGTCTATGGACAGTAAGCCATATTGCCTCCTAGCATTACCCTTCCCTCTTTATATCTCTCCCAAGCTTCGAAAGGGAACCCTTCAGCCTTACTTCAAAAAAGGATCAACCAACTGGTGAGGTTGGAGGAATTGAAGATAAAGTGAGAAATAAATTTAGAAATCACGAAATGATTGTAAAGAGATGGTTCGATTGCCATCTGGAAGGAGATAAATATTACCAAGTGGGAGAGCTAGTCTTTAAATGGGACAAGTTGAGTGAGCCAAAAGGTAAACACATGAAATTCCAACACTTATGGTTGGGCCCGTTCCAAGTTGAGGAAAAAATTGGTTAGGGAACTTACAGATTGAAAAATTTACAGGGAGAAACTGAAAAACTCCCTGTTAATGGCCAACAGCTTAAGAGATACTTCCAGTAACCACCACATGGTGGTTACCCGCTAAGTAGGTTAGGATTCATTTTACATTTGTTATTAGCTTAAGTTATATTTTCGTTTTGTCCATTCTTACTTTTCCATAGAGTTTATTTTCGTATTGTTTTGAATTTCAGTCCTTTTTGGCCAATTGATTTCGGTCCTTCAGTCTATTTTTCACCTAACTCTCTTTAGATTGCCCCCATTCCCCACCTTCAGCTTTTTTCCTCCCTTAATAACTTGCTGATGAGTCTGCCAATCCTAAAGTCATCATTACCTTGAAAATCAATAAAGCTTTCAATGAGCCTATGACAACTGGAAAATCACTGGTGAAATTCAAATCAAAAGCACTCATTTCCATCTGTTGGGAACTAGGTAGGATTTGTTGATAACTTGGATACACGGAGCATGTAGGGGCATATTTATAAAATGAAAAATGTGTAACCACAACTAGATTGGCATGGCAAAATGCTGCATTTTACAAATCCCATCCGAACCTAGCCTATACTTGTCCATGAGGTTTGCAATCATTCTCCATTGGTTCCATCCACCACATTAAAATTTTCAATATTTGTCATCTACAAGTATACCTCCTCTCATGGTCTAAGTTCGTTGTTGTATATCTTGTGGCAAATTTAATTGTGTTGTAGTCCTTGTGCTTGGAACGAGAAGGAATTATGTAAAAGAAAATGAAATTTTGAGTCCTTATGCCAATCTGGAAGGACAAGTTGTTTAGGAAGCCAGTTGGAGTAGGGACTGTTGTTGGAATCAAAGTACTGGTTGACACAGCAAGCCCTCCCTTACTTAAGCAGTTTAAAAATATGGCATGATCCATGACTGCGCCCCATTCAATGATACAAAAGTATAGCACTAAAATTCTTGCATAAATTGCAGATAAACATATCTAAATCAAGTTTGATGAGCGTTAAACAGATGAGGTACACACATAAACATGTATTGACAGACCGGTGATGGCCCCGAAAGGATTTTGAAAGCAGATAATAGGTAAAGGAAGGTAAATAAATCCCATAATACAACCATTAGAGATTGCCTATCAAACCCCTTTTAGTAAGTATAAGCTATTTGTCTTTATCCCGTCTAAAGCTATTAATGCTAAAGTGGAACCCATGCCTATCCCTCTATAGTATATACATTTCTCATTTCAAGTTTATCTTAACACCTTGATGTTCTACTGATCCAGAGTTTGTTTAGTAACAAAGTTAATTGGTTCACCCAACGGTTCGCCATTTGTTGTAGCCACAACCACCACCCTATTAAAACTTGCTCCGGTAGAAAAATTGAATGGGTTCCCTAGAAGTTTTATCTTTCATTTCTTTGAATGATAACTCTCAGAATGAGCTGTTTTTATCCCAAGGATTTTATCTCTCTACCGAGTCAAATCTTCAATTCTTAATGGCTAATACCCCGTTGAATAAGTCTCTGCGGCATGATTCATTTATAACCTCGTCTAACCCTTCATTCATATCCTTCATTGAGACTTTTTCAATCCTCACAAACCTTCATGGTGCTCTATGCCCACACATATAACCAACCCCCACTCTTTACTATGGGTGTATATGGACTCAACCCTTAAAACCTTCTATTGTGTCCTTATTTCTATATCAATGCTTTGATAATAGAAACACTATACAAATATGCATAACTTACCCTTTTCGTGCTTCCTCAGGTTTTACACATCTCTCGATGCATACCTTCATTGCTGATCAGAATTGCTTGACCATTCCTCCATCACATATTGCTTTTCACATTGGTAAAAGGCTAAGTTCTATCTCCCATGCGTTACTGCAATGCTATCAAGTCTCCAATTGCATCAGATATCGTAATTATCACTTTCATAACTGATACATAAGGCACACCATGATACACCAGACCCGCTGGGATTATTAAACATAACACATACATTTTTAGGGTCTTCTTCCCCAACCGCAAATCGCAATCAGTGGAGTCCAAGGTTTATATATAAGGCGTGATGCGATATGGCAGACCCGTCGGGACTATTAAATGCAACTTATATATTTTTGGGTTTCGCCAATCGCAAATCACAATCATTAGCCAGAGAAAGTGAAGCAACATGCGATATGTGATATGCGAAGGGGCGATGAGCGAACCCGATGATAATTATAGCTCCGAGTGTATATTATTTGAAGTCCAGCCTTATGATTCAGCCACGGGTTTTCCCATGTATTCCCATGTGTTTTGATAAAGTGTTGTGGTCCGAGTTTTTGTAATAAAATCCGATAGAGTGAATGGTCTGCTTTTGAAGCATTGTCAAGCGATTCTTGAATAAAAATGAATATTATGGGCAATGAGAATACATGATACAACAGGCTCATTGGTTTAATAATTATAGTTTCTCTGCATTGCGATATTAAATAGAAACTTTGACTGAATGCAAGGTTTGTTGGTGGAAATGTTTGTCATATTTCTCATAATCATAGCTAATATGAAGTATTTGTGTAGGTGGGGGCCAAGAGAAGAAAGGCGAAGTTCGAGTGGACCTGGTAATAGATAAATGCAGCTTATATCAAGACGACACCTTTGCACCACCGATGTCAATATTGCAAAGGCATACTCTCCAAGAAAGGGATACGAACCGCCATAGTGCATAATGGAGGCACGCTCTATGTCAAGAGGAAGCACTCATGACAGTGCTGATCCATCAAGATGTTATTACTTCCAAACACACCTTCAATCATGCTAGCTGTGGGATGATGAGCATAGTTTCTTCGGTTTCCTTCAGGAAATAATAGGGAATAACGTCCACTCAATACAGGTTTAAATAGATGACATGTAGTCATTCTCTTTTGATCAACATCTATTCATTTCCCCAGGAAATGAAGTGCCCCAGCAGATATTCCCTCTACATGTCAGTCGTTTCACCGATCAATTCTATGTTTGTATATTTTAATGTGTATATGGAAAAGAGAAGAAAGGTGGAAAGTCGAGGGGGGGAAGATGGAGGGTTAGTTTTTCTACATAAGTATTACCTCCAGAGATGGGTAGAGGACCTTTCTTTCGGTAGAACAACTTTTGATTTATTGTGCTAATAAAGAACATTGTTTGGGTTAAGAAGGAGACTTTTTCAGATTTATTTTCCTCCTCCTTCATGTGTTTAGAACCAGGGTGTTGTTGCTGGAATAAATATAAATGTGTTTTGTTTTGTGCAGATTGATAATGATACAACTTATGACTAGTCTTGGTTATTTGAATTTAATTCTTTATCATGGTTAACTCATGAGCAGTCCCCAATTAGAAACTATATTAAACATCAATTGCAATTTTATTTGTAGGAAAAGGAATGTGCATTCTTGTATGAATAATTAGATTTCAATTAATCTTTAATACAACCTTGTTCACCTTTGAACTCATTAATTGATTCATTTGGACTTGGAATCTATATATGATGTTTAATCTCTTTTATTATGCTCCTGCATGATAGATTACAATAGTTAATATAAGTATAAATAGGTAGAATTAGTATAAATAGGACTTAATACATTTAGGTTAGCTATTTCTTTTGTTGATTTAATCGAAGTCTTCCTCAAGGGAGAAATCTTTCAACACCTATAATAGTTTACGGGATCCTTTAAAACCTATGGAAGTAGACACTCCAAATGAAAGCAAATCCAATTGGGGCCTGCGATCAGGTTAGTTCCCCTTGTTGGCATAGTGAAAATTCATCGTGTCAACAGGTACTTTTGTCTACAAAGTGCCCCACACAAGGCTCAATATGGAAGGCCTTCAACATATAAAATATCTCATTTTATCTCACACATCTCCACATGATCATGTCAAGTCCATGGTAGAACAAGTCTCCATCGATCCAAGAGTAGTTAGGACTAAGGTGTATAATGCTATGTTTCTACCTGGTAAACAGATTATGAGGAAACTTCCTTGACACCAAGTAGTTGGAAAAATCTACAAACGAGGGAGTAATCATAGATATAGAAAATAATTCTTTGTCTGGGAAATCATCTCGTACTGGGTTTGGTACATTTTCCTGCATGACATTTATTCGAGACAAGAAGTCAGCTTCCAAATAATCTTGCCTAGGCCTATCAATTAAAGTTATATTAAATTATTGCAAAAGAAACATCCATCTTGTAATCCTACCATTAGTGATATGTTTTTCATAAAAAATCTAATGGCAGAATGATCGGTATGGATAAAAGTCTCTTAACTGGTTATGTAATGTCTAAATTTTCTAATGGCATGAACAACTATTAACAATTCATTTTTAGTAACTGTATAGTTTATTTGAGTAGGGGAAATATTATTTCTAACCATGTAAATAGAATAATGAGAATGATCTTCTGTTTGTCCTAAAGCTGCTCCAAGTGTGGTATCTGAAGCATCCGTGCAAATGTGGAATGGTAAGGACCAATTTCGTCCCCTCAATACTGGAGCGACAGACAACCTATCCTTTAATACATGGAAAGCATGTTGAAAATCATCATTCCAAATAAGTTCAATGTCCTTAGTTAATAATTTAAATAAAGGTGTTGTAATTCTTGTAAAATTTTCAATAAATCAAGGATAGTAACCCACATGTCCCAAAAATATTCTTACCCCTTTTTGCATACTAGGAATTTAAATATGTGAGATTACCTCAATCTTGGTTGAATCAACTTTGATTCCTTCAAATGAAACATGATGGCCCAATACTATCCCCTTATTTTTCATCATTTTATATTTACTATTGCTAAGGGATAGGTTGGCTTCTTGGCATCTAATCAACAATTGTTCTAGATTTTCTAGAGCTTGGGAAAATTCATCTCCATATACTATGAAGTTTTCCATATAGACTTCTACACAGTCATGGATCACGTCAAAAAATGTGGATAGGAGATCTCGCTGAAAGGTGGTTGCGTTATTACAAAGGCAAAAAGGAAGAACTCGATAGGCATAGGTATCCCAAGGGCAAGTGAAAGTGGTCTTTGCTTGGTCTTCCTCAACTATTTGAATTTGGTTATACCCTTTGTACCCATCGAGAAAAGAGAAATACTTCTTACTAGAAAGTGTGTCAAGTACCTGATCAATAAATGGCAGTGGAAAGTAATTTGGTATGGTGGCTTTGTTTAACTCCGTGTAGTCAACACATACACACCACTTACCATTATTTGTTGGAACCACCACCAAAGGTCACACCCATCTACGAACTGAAATAGATATATAAAATCTGTATTCAATAACTTCTGCAACTCATCTTTTACATTTTCTTTCAAGGCTAGGTTCATGTGTCTCTGCAACTACTAGATTGGTCTCATCTCCTCATTGGTGTACATGCAGTGGATGCATGTATCTCAGTGTATGCCTTTTATTTCCAAATAGCCATGGGTGAAATCTCTAGGTTGTTCTTGTACCATGCTCAACAATTTCTTCTTTTGTTCTTCATTTAATTCATTGCCAATATACAAAATTTTTCCTTCACCTATTTCAATTGGTTTAGTAGTGAGCTCATTCTTGTTCTCTATTGTTGTGAATGAGGCAAATATAGATGGATGAAAAGATTCCTGAAACTCATTTCAGAAAACATGCTGATAACTAGCAAAAGAAATCGAATAATCAATATAAGAACGATCATATAAAAATTACTGCAAAATATGATCTTCTAATTGTTCCTGGATTCCTCTAGATTATTCTAATAATAATAAAGAAAACATACAATCCTGATCTCCATAAGGACTCTCTAGCCATAACGGTACTTCAGTAATAGTTTGAGTAGGGGGAAATTGACAAGGTTTGATTATATGAACCATTAGCAATGACCATTTCTCAATTTTGGCACCCTATCAAAACATCCATAGTAGCTAACCAAGGGCATACTAGGACTACAGGGTGTCCTAGTTTTTAGGGAGAAATGGCAATGAAATCGATGGGATATTTCCAAGAAGCAACGGTGACTACTATGTCTTCTAGAGTTCCCATGGGTTTAACAATGGATTTATCTGCCAATTCTAAAATGATAGGTTTAGGTTTAATCCCTTTCAATTGTAAAGATGTCATGGTTTCAAAAGTGATAGCGTTAATTTATTCTCCTAATTTTATAAGGGTGTTTGGTAGAAGTACTCCATTGATTTCGATGGGCACTATGGGATTTCCTGGGTCACTATATTTTAATTGTAACTCTGAGATCATCCTGGGTGATTTGGTCCTACTTTTCGTTTTTTTTTTCTTGTCGAATTATATTTTCAGTTTGTTCTTGGCAGTGGCTTTTTCCTTATTGATTGTTTTCCCAGATCGTAATAGAATCTCATTTATTTGGACAATAGTGATCATATAGGTAGGAAAAGGTTGTACTTCCATATTTTATAGAGGCTGAGGCTATTTATTGTGGTTGGGATTAGCTATGGCTTGTGTAGTCTACAAAACAAGATGATGCAACTTCAATGATGGTGGTGCCTATGAAGATGATGGGTTCAACGGTGCAGGTAAAAGCTTGTGGAAAGGAGGAAGAGGCAGTGACAGTTGTTTATAATGATTTGGGTTATACACCTACTGATAAGGTCGGATGCTCAAATTGTAGGACATAATAGGCATGTTTGAGTATGGAGGATATGATTGGTTTTGGGGCTGAAAAGTATTTCCATAAGGATTTCCCCTCCAATACTGATTCCAAGGTGTGTTCTGTGATTGAGTATTAAACCAAGGAGGATAATATGGAAGGAAGCTCTAAGGTTGATTCTCACCCTAGGCTTGAAAAGGAGGATATTGAAACATGTTTTGATTTGGACTCCTCCAAGAGGGCTTCTTGCTTGTTTGTGGAAAATCATTTGTTTCAACATTACCCTTATAGATAGGTTGTAAACCAGGAAGAGATAGAGACTTCTCAGTTGCATGTTGTAAATAAAAAATCCCACAAACCTCAATAACATTAATAGGACACTCTGTCTCAGCATGTTTGTTTATGCATTTACGACAAAAGATTGCCATGGAAGTCGTTTCATCTTCATGTTTCTTTTTTATTTTTATTGTGTCAAATTGGTTACCAATAGTGTTTAGGATATCCGTTTTGAATTTTTCCAATAAGTTTCCTAATTCCACTCTAGTGATAACATTGGGTACAAATTTCTGATTTCTTGGCAAATAATCTTGTGAATTATCACAAAGCTTCTTACCTACTTTAGCTTGACTTTGTGAGTAAGTGCGACATAGTTCAACCACTTCAGCAAAAGTCTTTTTATAAATATCCCCACCACTTAGTATATTTAAAGGTTCCATACATTCATTTCTCAGCCCCTTTAAAAGGATACTTTTGATAGTCTTCTCATCTAGATGTGCCGCTCAGGATTTATGGAAATTATGAAAGAAACATTCAAGATGTTCTTCTAAGTTCTCATCTTCTAATCATTGCATCTTAAGGATATAGTTCACATCCCTATTTTTCTAGAAATCTTGGTACTTCTTGAGAAAGATGAACTTCATATCATCCCAGGAGTAGATGGTGTACTCACCTAGGCTCATAAACCATCTAAGCGCTGAATCTTCGAGGGTGGTTGGGAATAGCTTGAGCTTATGTGCATCCTTGTAATAATTATAACTCCTACATAAAACGTCAAATTCAAATAATAAGGAATTTTGGGTCTTCGGGGAACTTACATCGAGAATAGGAAACATAAAAGTGGTTTATTCTTCCACTTATTCTTCTTCCGGTCCTCCCTTCACTCCTTCATGGTTCCCTCCGAATAGGTTTTTAGGTGGGCCTTCTCCTTCCCCCTAACATTTGTCATTGTTTCTTTCCAATATGTTATGATGTTGACCTTCTCCTTCCTCCCGATGTTCCTCATTTTTTATGCTCTCTCGTTCCTAGTTGGCCATGTCTACTACACGTTCTTGAAGAGGTATGTTGATGATTACTTAGTCAGCAAGAGGTACCAAAATATGGTCGTTGATATTAGTTGATTCTAGATCTATGACTGGTTCTTCTAATACAATTCCTTCTGTACTCCCATAACTGATGTGTTCAACTGTTTCCTCGCCTTGATTTAGGATATTCCTCTCCAAAGCCACTTTGTTGTCAACACCTCCTTCTTCTTGCTTTATTCCTATATATTGATTAGTAGATTTAGTGATTGGTGTGGTTGTTCGACGAAACATTGTAGGAAATTTTGATCTAGTAATAAATCTGCATTGACTATCCCTAGCCCTACTTCTACTTCTACACATAAAGAAAAGGAAATAAAAGTTCAAAGATAAGAGAAAAAGATCAGACTTTCGAGCAACCCCACAATAGTGGATGCATGGCTCTTCACTCACGTCTTACCATACTCTCTCCTCTGTCTAACTACCTACAATACCCTTGAAACTATGTAATAACAATCTTACGTGAACCAAAATAAAACTCCCTAGCGACGATGCCAAAATGTTGAGAGTTTTAATTATTGATTAAACCTCCTAATATTTAATTTTCAACCAAGACTTGTAAGCATGAGTTGTACTACATTTTTGGCTCTAGATGAAGTTCAAAGTATATAATTTTCCTTGATAATGATCGTTAAGTACACAACGATGAAAAAAATTCTCAATTAAGAAAACTGGCACTCATCTCATTCTCAGATAATATAAGAAATCTAAAGGAAATCAACTTAACTAAATTGTTATGACAAAAACTCACAAAATAGAGGAAAGAGATAGATCAACGACTTAAAATGTAACCTCTTTGAGGGGACAGCCTCCTTTACATTACAAAAAAGAACAATTCTTGGATGATACAAATGACATTACCTCCTTTCTATATATAGGATTCTAAGGGGTCACAATATAATCAGGGCCAACATAACAATAATAATGCAAGGGCAAAACAAGAACAATAGTGGGCTTCTATGGGGCACAATAATAACAATATGGGGACAACATGGGCACAACAATAACAATAAGGTGTACAATTAAAATAATAATAAGGGAATACACTAGTATTATAGGGAGCTAACATGCCCCTCTCCTTCAAAAAAATGTTTTCCTCAATGTGTGAGTAGTGTTGGATGCTTCTGTATAAAATTATCATCCTCCCATGTAGAATATTTAGTAGGTAAGTTCTTCCACTTTATGAGATACTCTGAAATTGATCAATTTCACAACTATTGAGTTCTTATTTCTGTGACTACTTTAGGTTCTAATATGACTTTTCCTTTTAAGCTCTGACAATATTGTTTGAACTGGGAGCTTGTCACCTATAACGTTCTTTGAGCATGAAACATGGAAAACTGGGTACACTTCATAAGATGTAGGATGTTCCAATTTGTATGCCTTAGTACCAATCTTTTGCAGCAACTTGTACAAACCATAATAATTTGGTGATAATTTATTATCCTTCTTAGCTTTCTTGAGCGACATTTTTTTGTATGGTTGTAGCCGTAGAAATAGCCAATCACCTATATCAAAACGTCTTTTGGTACGATGTTGATATGCCTCTTGTTTCATTCTATTATGTGCGAAATTGAGGTTATGCTTTAAGAGTTAGAGAAATTTTTGTTGATTCTAGATGTGATATTCCACTACTTGAACCTTAGAATTTTATCTTAAATATGATGTGATGGATGGTGGATGATATCCGTAAAGTGCCATAAATGGGGTCATGTTTTCTACAATATGGAAGAAAGTGTTATACCACCATTCAGTGAGAGGAAACCATTTGACCCATGTGTCTATTTATAATATACAAGGCAATGCATATATCCTTCCAAACATTTGTTCACTATCTCAATTTTCCCATAAGATTCGGCATTGTAAGATGAGCTATGATCTAACAAAGTACCCAGACAGGAAAATAATTTTGTTCAAAAATTTTCAGTGAAAGTAGGATCTCTTTCACTTACAATAATATTTGGGCTTGGATGTAGCTTTTGAATTGTTTCCATAAATGCAGTAGCAACTTTCCTGGATCTAAATGAATCATATAATGCACAAAAGTGTGCATACTTGATAAGTATATCAACTACCACCATTATGACACTCTTTCCTTCGGACTTGGGTAAACCTATGATAAAATCTATTGAAACCAACTCCCAATGTTGACTTGGAATGGATAAAGGTTGTAATAGACCCTGGGTCTTAATTGTCTCAACTTTTTTTTGTTGGAAAACCAGACATTCCACCGCAATCTTTTTAATATCATATTTAGGGCAATCCCTAAAAAAATCCTTCTTAACCCTGTGGTAAGTTCTTAAAAATCCTGAATTCCCTCCTAAGGGAGATGTGTGAAATTCCCTAAGAATATTTTGCTTGAGTTGGGAATTCGTATAGAGGTATAAGTGATGTTTGTACTATCACAAATCATTTTTCCAACTAAATGTATCTGATGTACTAGGATCTTTGTGCCACTTTTGAATGAGTGCCAACACTTATTCATCATTCTTCCATTCATCCCTTGCTTCATTTATCCAATATGGTTGGATAATAGAAATGTCAAAAAACAATGCTTCCACATCCTCATCCTTTCTTGAGAGTGCATCTGGAAGAAAATTTTGCTTCCCTTTTTTGTAGATGATTTCAAAGTCATAACTCAACATCTTTGTGACCCATTTTGGCTGCTCTTTTGAAGATAATATTTCTTCTAAAAAGTATTTAAGGCTATTATGATCTCTTTTTACCTTGAAGTGTCTTCCCATTAAGTAGGGTCGCAATTTCATAAGTGCATGTAGTATTTCCAACATTTCGTTCTCACAAATAGCTTTTTGTAAATATTTTCCTTTGATTGGATGACTTTTGAAATCAATGGGTCTTTCTTCTTACATTAAAATAGTACCAAATCCATTTATTGAAGAATCACATTCCATAATAAATGTTTTTGTGAAGCCTGGTGTAGCTAAGACCAGTGCTTGGCACATTTCCTCTTTGCTTCTAGAGTCCAAGAAGATGCGTCTCTCTTTAGTAATGTTGTTAGAGGTGCCACTATTCTCCCATTATTCTTAACGAACTTGTAATAATACATCGTCAACCTGAGAAATCCTTCCATATGCTTTATGGATGTGGGGATTCTCCATTCCTTAATGGATTTAATTTTGCTAGGGTCTACCTTAACACCTTCATGACATATAATATGACCCAAATATTCCAACTCTTGTACTCCAAAGGAACATTGGGAAGATTTTGCATATAGTTGTTTCTCCTCCAATATTTTGAGCACTTTGTCAACATGTTGAACATGTGATCCGAACTTAAACAGGAATGAAATAAAATACCGAGATAACCATATACACAAAGATGCAGTGGAAATAATACTTCATTTCATTAATGGAAAATACTGAAATATGCTTACAACCAAAAATGGAAATAAACCAGCTAGGGCGATGGTAGCTTATCTCTGAGAAGAGATGTGGTCACTACATGCCTCTGAATTGTTCTAAACTGTGATACAATGAGGCTCAAGGGCCTGTTTATTATTGAGAAACACTGGAAAACCCTTCACATCCCAAAACCTAACCCTAGAAGATTAAACGCTAAATTGTGGGCCCCATTTTGGGGTGAGTTGGACAACCAACTTCCCGGGGTCGCGAATTGGTCATATTATCTCCGTTTGATGCACATGATAGCCAGTTGTAAAGATCTCTCCGAGGAATATGATGGAAAAGACGATTATATGACAAAAAATAATTCGCGGCAGATTTCCCGAAAAACGTCGTCCAAGGCCTCAAAAAAGCTCTGGAAGTTTAGGACCCGAAAAACTGCTAAAAATAGTAAACTGTGCTATAATTAAGGAAACTGAAAAATTGAAAGAAATAGTTGTGGGGGTCCAACTGGGATAGGTGGGTGGCCACCAACATCCACCTGGATCATTCATCCCCCCTTAGGAAGCAATGGTCCCCATTGCGTTGAGTTCCTCCCTAAGATGAGGAAGCTTCTGCTGAGCTGGGTCTCTAGTGAGTTGTTTTGCAATCTCTGATGTGTCCAGAAATGGTGGGAAGCATGGTCGACAATGGTCCACATTGAACGCTCGGTGCAAGTGAAGGAATGGGGGAATGTTGTGCTTCCTCTTGGGTTGTGTTATATTCTTTCCACGACTAACATACATAGTGAACCGGGGGGTTAGAGGGTGGGCGGAGCCCCCCCATCATTGCTCTGATTGCGTAGCAGGGGGGTCACAGGGGGTTTGAAGGGGGCGGGTAGGCCCCCCTATGGTTTTCAGTCCATGGTT
>APFE030511469.1:0-10232 GCA_000404065.3 Pinus taeda
TCCTCAGATAGAACACCAAAGGACACTGCTCACAAACAGATCACAGATCAATACACCAATATTCTTGACGTGGTTAAAACCCTCAAAGAGGGAAACAGTCCATGGCCTGAACCAACGCGGCCACTTTAGGCAATTTATTAATAAAAGAGTGAAAATTTACATAAGCTTCTCTCATGAACGGTTACCCTACAAATTACCCTCCATGCTCTTTAAATAGAGATCATGGACCAATCGGGTGTTAAGCCACGAATCAAGTGTCGGTAATACTGAGGAGAGAATGAACCGTCAGATCACTACATATCGTGATTGTCAGATTGTAAGTTACAAAAGTACATAGTAAAGAAACACACTTTACCTAACTCTACACTAGACCAAGTTATACTTAACTATTTCCTATGTGTCAGAATATCCTAACAGATCCAATAGTGCACTTATTCCTATATTCTCTAGTCTTTTCCAAGTCTAACCCTCTTATTATCATTAGTGGCATGATGTTGGTGATAGACTCTACACTAGACCAAGTTATACTTAACTATTTCCTATGTGTCAGAATATCCTAATAGTCCAATAGTGCACTTATTCCTATATTCTCTAGTCTTTGCCTTAATAGATTGTCAATTCTAGAACATATGAGGATTTGTCCTTGGCATAAAATAGGGCACTGATTATTAATCTGCTCCATTAGAGTGGTGACCTTACTATTGTCCTCATATGTTACATGAATAGCCTCTTGGGCACCTCTACTAATCTTAAGAGCATAATTTTGGTCATTAAGAAGACTAGATGGCTCATAACTCCTAAGGTTGTACACCAATGCCCCCCTCGAAGGCTTGTACATAAGACTCTAGAATGACTAGGGAATTTTTTAAGGATTTAATATTTTTCCTATATATAGTGTTGTAAGAAATTATTCTAGTTTGAAATTTCGTACATATAAAATGTAGGCGAATATTCAATATAAAACATATAATTTACTATTAAAATTGGTAATTTTTTGGCGAATATCATCCATTTAATCATATATAGATAAAAGGTAGGCGAATTTTTAACCAAATCGATGAATATTTTTTTCAGAAAATGTCCAAAAAATAGCCCATTTGTGAAATTTTGCCCCTAAAATTTTCCCTAAGAATGACATCGTCAGAAGGTTTTAGCTTTTTCAGAATGAGTTGGACATACATGTTAAATCTGCGATTAAAGTCTTCTATAGATTCATCTTTCTCCTAGCCTAACTAAAATAAAGTTTTTTTACAACTCGACAAAACGTTTATCTTCAGCCCATGTTTTAATGAACAGATCAAGGAAACTATCCGAACATGATATTGATTTGCATTGGATATTATGAAACCATTCAAGAGCATAACCAGTGAATGTGCAAGCAAACAATCTCATGACCACGTCATCCTCAAGTCTTTTACCAATCAAGAACCTAAAATAAGCCTCTAAGTGTTGTTGGGGATCTTCTTGTTTGTTTCCACCAAACGTCAGTTATTCTTCATGATCTTGAGGAGTAGGATGAGGAGCCCTAAGATATTTGCAAAGTCAAAAGGACCTAAAGTACGACATGTCGATTTAGTAGGTCTTAATTTTAGACTAACCTATCGAAAAATGTTATAGGTGGAGTTCCTCCATCCCTCCTTTGATATGCTTGTGTATTGGCTTCCATGCTTAGAACACTTTGGAGTCTCTAGAGAAATTCTGAAATACCTATAGTGTTGTTTTAAGAATCAACCCCTCAATGATTCATGGGGAAGGCAGACTCGCTTCTTCCCCGACAATGATGCCAAAAATGTTGCTGCACAAACTAGCAGTCCTTGTGAAGAGCCAAAAAGCTAGAGGGCACAACAACACTTAGGACAAAGGCCCACTGTCACCACAACCTAAGTCCTCTGCTTTTCTCAGATTTTCACCGACGGGAGGAGTCCCAGTATTACCCAGTTGTGATAGTTGTCTTTGTGATAGGTTTGAAGTGAGACAAGGTAGCTTATTCAATGGAAAGTTCAACAAAGGTGTGAACCTTGTGAGAGGTTAGAAATATCTTCCATGAAAAACCCCTTTACAATAAGGCTATACGAAACGTAGGGTTGAGATAGAAGACAAGATATAGTTAATATCCTAGGTCAAGGTAGGTAAGAGAATAGGCAATGTTATATTTACTTCACCAAGTACCAAAATTTTGCCTCAAAGAATCCCCAAGTTGAAGGATTAGCCTACTAGGGTTCCCTCTTGGTGTGAAAACTAGGGCTTTCAAATTTGTGGATGAAATATAGGTGGATGCCCACCGAATTTTGTGAGGAGGTAGTTCTACACCTTAACTCGATGTTTAAGCTCCTAGATTGTTGAAAGAGTGCCCTCGGATTTCACACCAAACCCTAGCTAGGGCCTCCTTATCCTTATAAGGACGAAAAAGGGAAGTAAAAGAGGAATTAAATTATGTTTTGTGACCACCAAGGAGATTGAACAGTGCCTAGACCATTGGGAGGTTTGGACTCATGAATGATCTTGATATGGGCATTTCGCTTTTCAAGGAGACCTAAAGGAACAAATTTTCGCCACCCCTTTAGATATTTATACCTCTTATACACTTGTTAATAGAGCTTCAAGGATAAAATGCAATAATCCCCTAGAAACATTTTTGCATTCACTATCAAATGAGTAACACATGCAAAATTCCCAAGAGTTACAATTTGAAACAATATTTCAACAATTAGGGCACGATAATAACCATGAGACATTATTCCATGCATTAGACATTAGCGAAAATCAGATATTTGTCATAAAAGAGCACTTACAAGATAATGAAGACTTTATCCATCCATAACAATACCATATACAAGCTCCAAAAATGAGACAAAATTATCCACACATCAAAATGCATCCATAATCACTAAAAATCCATCACGAATGGCAGGTCCCAATTTACCAATAAGCTGAAAATCCAAAGAGTGGTGGTTAGATCTCAAATGAGGTCTCACTAATATATACAAGGCCTATGAGGTCGAATTACAAATGAACAAGCTCCTCTAACATGTCTATAATGCTAAACAACCCACCCATGGTTACAAGCCAACCGTGATAGCATTTAAAATTCAATTAATCCCTCTCTCTAGCCCACGCAAGGCCGACGTCATGCATGCGAAGAGGCTTAGAGAGGCAACGTTGAGGCCTGTTGTGCTAGAACTTTGGTAGAGGGCCTCAAAATTCATAATGAAGAGGGTGACACCCTCATTATGCTACAAAACATCTTTGGGACCCCTATTTTGGGCTTGGGGCTCCAAATGGGTCTCTAACTAGCTCAAATCATGTCCATGCTCCATCAATGTGGGCTCAAAGATGACACATGCCCTCCCATGTCTCTCTAGGAAAGACATAACCTCCTCTGGACCTTGGATCAACTGCCAAGTGTCAGGTGCAATGTGTAGTCGACTGGGGCATCATAATGGTCCAAGTGCATCACCTCTCGAATAACTGGGGCAACAAACAAGCAAATAGTGGTGTCGAAGAAGCTCGTGGTGTGGAAATCAATGCTTTGCATAAATGGAGGCCCATGGCTCTCAACACACACCCTAGAAATGGCATCATGATCCTTTGAAGGGCTTGGATCTTGTATAGGGAGGCCAAGTTCAAGATGAAAACCCACTTGCAATCCTGTATAAGATCCAATGTGTCTCCTCACCTTCAGACACGATAATTCATTAGTGCAATTGAGTGAATAAGCTTGCTAATCAAGCGCATAAATGAGATTTCATAGTGGGTTTCTCTTCCAAATATGGGGCTTTGAGCATGTAATGGTGTTACCTTCCTGGATAGGAATGGTTAATAAACAACACTATTAGGTGTTCCCAATCCGTAAAGGGAAGGACATGTCCAAGGTATATTCTTCAAGTGGTAGGTGTCATGTGAATAATGATGAAGTGGATGGGGACACAGGGGTTTGAAGGTCAAATGACATGGGCTCAAGGTTGGTAATGATGAGGTATGTCCACATATTTGGGTGTATGAATGTAAGAGGGAGCAATCTTGGTACATAAGTTACCCTGGCCTTTGTTTTTCCACCATTCTTCATTTGCCTTTTGCCTTTTATTGATTTTTGTTTTGTTATATTGCTCAAGGCTCCAAGGGATGAGAGCATGTTGTGTATGATATAGTATTGATTACACCCTTAAGATGTGGTAGTTCATTACCCAACAAGGGTTGGGACATGCATGGGTTCCTTAATGCTGCAGGGGACACTCATAGGGGCCTTAGGAACCAGGCTAATGGCCATAATGATAAGGGGTAGAGCTCATGTTTGGCTTTTGCCCATTTGCTAATGTTATTGTCCCGACCATCTTTTGCATTTTGTGGTGTCATTTCCTTTTGTATGTGGCCATTTATGCTTTTATCTTTTGTTTTTTAGTTGCATCAACCTCCAGGGCATCATCGTAGGCTCGACCCAAACACGTGGACAAGGGGAGGGGAAATACTAAAACCTTGTGAACCTAGAGAGGGAAGATGATGAAATAAGGCATGTAATGTGCAGAGGGGAGTGAAAAATGTGAAATAGGAAAATGGGACCACACTACCAAAATCGGTGTTTCCCAAGTATTTCCCGTCCTAAAGTTATAAGCTAGTAGGGGAGATCCCATGGGACTAGGGTTGAGAATTAACCCCCTAGTTAAGGTAAGGGAACACGACTATAGTCAAAACCCTTCCTCCTTCCAAGTCACCCAGTGATCCATAACCAAATGTGCACAAGAATAACAAGCATAAACACTCGATTGAATAATGAAAAATCATACCTTTAGGATTGGATGGTCCACCTTCCAAAATATGATTTTGACAGATAGGCGAGGGTACATGATGGCTGACTTAGGTGGTAGAGATAAAGTAGCACATCAAAGCTATCAAGTGGATGTTAGGGGCTACTGCTGTCGGCTGAAGAAGAATACATCAGAGAAAAGCTCTCCAAAGGGGTACCCCACTTTTGGTGGGCTACATATCTAAACCCAATGAGTGATAAATTGCTACATCTTTAAGGGGTACTGGAAATGCATAAAGCAAGTTGAGTCTCCTAAATTATACAAGAAAGAAATATAAATCATTAAAGTAAAAGGCGTACCAGAGGAGTGGAAAAAGCAAGTCGAGGAAAGGGGTAACTCATGTCTGCATGATTTCTCCCTCTTCTTATTATAGCACTTAGAGATGTTGGAATTCCTTCAGTTGGTACCATGGTTATGATTGTCTTCCTTGAAGTCTTGCCCACCACCTTTATCACATGCATCTATGGATTGATGAGTTTATCTGTGAAATGTCCTTCTCCTTGGGGGATGTGTTGAAGTATGTAGCTATGGTCTATCTTCATAATAATAAAATCATTGATGTATTTGATTTAATAAGATTATTATTTATTAAGCATGTTCTTCATGCTTTGTATTGGCCAAAAAGAAAAATTTAGAAGGGCATGTTCTTCATGACCCTTGCAAAAGAAATAAATTGAAATTTCATTTGTCTCCCCAAATTGCCAAGCCGTCCCTTCAAGAGTTCATGTCGGCCTGCCCAGGGCCGTCTTTCCTGAAGTCTTGCCTGCCACCTTTATCACATGCATCTATGGATTGATGAGTCTACCTGTGAGATGTCCTCCTTGGAGGATGTGTTGAAGTATGTAGCTATGGTTTGTCTTCATAATAATAAAATCGTTGATGTATTTGATTTAATAAGATTATTATTTATTAAGCATGTTCTTCATGCTATGCATTGGTCAAAAGAAAAATTTAGAAGGGCATGTTCTTCATGACCCTTGGAAAAGAAATAAATTGAAATTTTATTTGTCTCACCAAATTACCAAGTTGGTCCTCCAAGAGTTCATGTCGGCCTTCCTAGAGACACACCCATTCGCATGTTGAGAAGGCTATACATAGCCTATTCATCCTCTTCCCAAGTGGTAATTTGGATCACACATATTTTTGAAGTTAGTGTGAAGGATTGAGGCTACACTTCTGTGGAGTAGTGTGAAATTCCGAGGCCATATTTTCTATGGAATGCGAGCTAGTCTGAGGCCGTAATTTCTGTGGAATGCAATCTAGTTTGAGGCCATACTTTTTGTGAAATGCAGCTAATCTATGGAACCTTTTTCTGTGGAATGCGAGCTGATTGAGACATGTTTCTTTTATGGTATGTGAGTTGATTGAGGCTCACTTTCTGTGATGATACCCAAGCTTTGTGGCTGAGGCAGTGGCTGATCTTTGACCCTCATGGAGACCCGTGACAGACCTTACTGCAAACTTCTTTATGGATAGATTGGAGGGCATCTTGTTCTAGTATGCTAGAGGGTTGACTTGGCATTTGGTGGTTGGTCTACTGAGCTACTATGCTAGTTAGTTTGTATATGACTTTGATGTCTCTTGTTGAACTAATTCTATTAGGAAAGGGTTGTTGGGTTTTCCTCTTGTGGGTTTTGCCTTGGCCGCTTGCCTAATTTCTCTTGTGCATTGTGATATTTATTTATCTTGTACTTGAATAGTTAAATTGTTAAAGTATAATTGCTTGATGAAGAATAAAGAAGGGATAAAAGAACAACAAAACCTTCACAAATAAGTATCAAGATAAACATTCAAAGTGTAATCGAATTTCAACAGGATGGAAGCACCTAATAAGGCCAATGGCTTAATCATTCTTAGTGCAAGTATGGTAACTTGCTTACAAATCTTGAGCTAGAAAGACATTTGAAGGCAAGGTTTGTGAGAATTTTTTTTGTGCCCCTAATATTAAATATGGCCCACTATGATTCATTAATGGTTTTGTACCTATGATGTTGATTTAACTTGATCTTGAGGGTATCTTTCAAGTGGCTCATTACACATGCATCAGAGATACCTTGAGGGATGGCTTAACACCTCTAGCACCATTCGTGTAGCTCAATTTTGAGAGCATATATGACTTTGCAGCCCCAACGTTACCCTCTTGAGATGAATGTTGGAATTTTAGGAGCCTCCACATGGTTGTATGCCCCTTGCTATGCTTCTAGATGCTGAAATCTGAGCCAATAAGCTAAGGCGTTGGCTTGATTGATGATGTTCCTAGGTTGGCCTTGACCCTGTTTGATGGATGTTGCCTTGTTCTAGATCCCAGACGATGATGGAGACCACTAAGATGGTTTGAGAGGGAGCACACCATGCTTTGATGCTAACACTTGTTCCTAGGGTTGCCACATCATCCATACATGCCCTCAAGGGTGACGTGAGCATCCTTGATGATGTCATGGTGGAGGAGATGTTACTTGGAGATGTACCCATGCACTTTGATGATGTACCTTGGAGTGAGGAGTTCTCTTGGACCCACTTTGTCACTTGATTGATGGAGATGTCCATTTTAGGAGGATGATGTCATGTTGGAGAGCATTTATCCCCACACTTGTGGGAGATTCATGATGCATTTCTTATGTTTTATTATTATGTAAAGCTATCTCAAGCTCGGTTTGTGACCTTTAGGCCTAGTTGAATGCTCCAAGCAAACTATTATGTGAAAAGTGACTTGGTTTCCCTTGTATAAACAGAGTGAAGTCACTTTCAATTTATCATCCTCACATCTCACTCACTTCTTCTCTCAAACAAGAGTGCCCACTAGTTCTCTTATGCTTTTCTCTTGGACATAGTGGATATTTAGTGGAGCAAATTGTCTTGGGAGGGGGATTTTTGCATGGAGATACTTTTTGGGATTGATGAAGTGATTCTTGATGAAATAATGTAAGTTTATTGTCATTTTCTTCATTTTGCATCCTATTTTTCTAAAATTAGGGTTTTTATTGTTCCACATTAAGAAGTGCAATATCTTTCTTGAAATCTTGATTCTTTATGGTTATAGAAAATTTGTTTTCCTTAGACTGGTTGTTAGTTGCCAAAGATCATAAAACCATACCAAAGCATCAAAGTTGCCTTTGCAACCGTTTTGAAGTGGAGGTCAACAAAACCATATAATTTGGAAATAGGTTTGAGATAATGACCTCATTAAGTAGACAACCATACTTTGCCTAAGTATTATCCTTGATAAACCTTTCTAACTCATCAATGTTGACTTAAAGTCTAAGAAATTGGACTCGCTCAAAACCCTGATTGTGTCCCAAATCTGATGAATCAGACACGATTCGATGGGACACGTGTCCTCCTATTGTGTCCCAGCGTGTTCGACTTTTGGGATTTGATGGGACATGTGTCCCTTAATCGTGTCCTGATTTTAGGAAAAAAATCCCAATTTTGGGACATGAATCCCCTGGAAAAGCGTGTTGCGCGGCCCATAAAGCCCACTTTTGGCTCATTTCTCCCTCTTTGTTTTGTGTCTCTCTTGTTGTGAGTGTGTGGGAGCGACTAGCAAAGGGTTTGGGAGCATTTCAGAGGCGATTCAAGCAACAAGTAAGTGCATTTTGCTTCTATTTTTTTTGCATTTTTATTATAGCAGTTTGCATGTGCATTTTTTTTTACAAGTTTTTGCATTTTTTCTTTATTTTTTTACAGCATTCATGGCTCAATCAAAAGCAGCAAGGAAGGGGCAAATGAAGGGGAAGAACGTCCCCATTGGTGATGCCCCTCTTGTTCCAATTTCATCGGGGTCTGTAAGTGTTCCCTCTATTAGAAGTGGGGCTGCAACAACAACTTCAAATGTTGGGGGAAGAATTAATTTAGAAAGACAACAGGCTCAAGAAAACAAATATCCCTTGTGGAAGTATGTCACAAGAGAGCAAGGGCCAGACAATAAGTTGAAGGGAGGGGGCAATATTGCTTGGAAATGCAACTATTGCAACAATCATTTCATGAGCACCTATTATTGTGTGAAAGCTCATTTGTTGGCCTTACCAAGTTGTGGAATTGTAGCATGTACACAAGTGTCTTTAACTAGGAGGAAAGAAATGGAAAAAGAGTCCCAATGTTGGTGTTCTAAGGGAGGTTGCATCATTAAAAAAAACAAGAATGATGATCCCCTTCCATTCTTGAGGAAAAGTAACAACAAATTTCCATTTGAGAGTTTTGGTGGGGGTGTGGGTCAAGCAACAAAAAGAAAGGCAGTGGCACTTGGTCCAATGGATAAGATTTTTCAGAAAGAGAAATGGGAAGAGCTTGATCTCACCATTGCTTTCTTTTTCTATCAGAACTTCATATCGTTCAATGTTGCATGCTCACCTTTATTTATTGAGATAAGCTGAGCTCTAAGTCAAGGGGCTCCATTAGGGTATGTGCCTCCTGGGTCAGAGAAGCTTAGAACCACATTGTTGGCTAAGGCAAAGAAAGAGGTGGACAAAATGCTTGAGCCTATTAAATCAACAATGGTGACCATGATGATGACAATGATGCTAATTTTGATGATGATGATTGATGACTCATGAGCTACCTACTGCCTTGAGGCTTGTAGTTGTTTTGTATTTTCTATTTCTATTTGCCATTGGTATTGCTACTACCTATGTGACACATATTGATTTTGATGACTTAATAGAGAAAACTGCAGTTTGAAGTTTCTTGTCTTTCTCCTATTGGATCATTGATGAATCTGTCACAATTGTATTTGTATGCATAATGTTACTTTGTAAAACTTACAAATTTTAAATTTACAATGTAGAGTCTAGATCTATGTCTGAATTTGTGTGTGTGTATATATATATATATTTCAATAAAATAATTTATAATGTGTCCTGTTCTAGGGGGTCAGTGTGCCCATGTCGGACACTCGAATCTTCGTGTCCTGCGTGTCTTGTGTCCTCGTGTTAGGTGACTTAGCTTAACGTAGAGTGGGGGAGGGAGGATACCTTTTATGACACCAATAGAACTTCTAATACTCTTGGGAAACTTGCAAGCTTTGTTAAATCTGCCTAGCATTGTCTTCTGAAGATGCACTACAATGAACTCTAGAAGATCAGGTACCCCCAAGGTACAATGCTGCTCAATGAATAAATGTTTGGGTACAATGTCAAAGGCCTTTTAAAATTCAACAAAATACTAGTAGACCTTCAAGTATCTCCATTTAAACTCCTCAATGATAGCTCAGGGAGTGAATATTTGATCCATCATCTAGTAATCTCTCTTGAAGCCAATTTGACCCTTAGCTGTCCATCCACACCTTTCAACCTAGGCATATATTTAAGGATGAAAGTTGAGGCATAAATTTTAGAGAAGGTATTTCCAATCATGATAATCTTGAAATTAGTTGATCTAAAGCATTGTTGGGCTTGTGTATGGAAAGATGAATGATATTTAGGGCCAAGAAGG
>APFE030511474.1:23024-49989 GCA_000404065.3 Pinus taeda
AAAAAAAAAAAAAAAACAAAACAAAACAAAAAAAAACAAAACAAAAACAAAAACAAAAAAAAACAAAAACAAAAAAAACAAACAAATAAACCAAATTCGTCACTTTTATTTCTGTTGGATTTCTAGGTTATTAAATGATGAGATTTTCTAAAATTAACCATTCCAAATTTTCCTCCTCTGTCTTAGCTTTACAACTAGATATTGTAGGCTTAATTTGGTCTTAGCTTTTCAACGAGGTATTGTGGGTTAATTTGGTTGAGTAAATCTTTGGATATGCCTCTCCAAAGATGAGGTGCCAAAATAATATGAATCCTGGAAAATGTCATGTATAGGCTAAAATTCAAAAATAATAATTAAATGTTCTAATTCTAATTAAATATTCAATTAAAATTAATTAATAGAATTACATTACAAATTATTAATTAATTATAACATTTTTATTTAAAAATATTAAATTAAATTACAAACAAAAAAGAGGTTGAATTAATTAACAAAATCCAATATAATTCTCATATGAATAAATTATTCAAAAAATATTAATTAAAAATAATTTAATTAAATTATTAAACATTACATTAATAAAAAAACATTATTAACATTATCATAATATTATACTCACAATACATAACTAATTGAAATAAATTATCTATGTGTTAAGAAACCTTTATAAAAACTTTAATATATCAGAGATGAGTTTTATCATAACTTTTTCAAAAGAAAAATTATGATATAATAAGTCCGATGGAGCGTTGACTTTATGAGTAAGGGCTTATCAGGGTTTATGTTTATCGTAATTTTTTAAAGGTGCAACTCCGATATATGGGTTCTAATATTATGATGTGTGTCAATGAATGGTTGTAGTGGGAGGTATAAGATGAAGTGGAGTCTAAGTCAAATGGATCTCATCCATAAACTACACCCACTTGGTAATAAAAGTCTTAACCTTAAAAATTACAGCCACTTTAGAGAATGAATAATTCTGAGATTTCGGGAGTTAAGAATTGTATTAACTTTCAAGATTTGAAACACGTCACTTTAATCGTTCTACAATTTGGTTGCAATAATTTTGTAGGAATGTTAAAAAAAAATAATAAAAATCAATATTTACAATCAATTACTAATTTATTTACAGGGATTAAAATAATATGCACGTTGTACATTTTTAGCCTTCATAGTAAAAATTATCAAACTTCAACGAAGCGTCATTTGTAAACCATGTAACCAAATGAGATGAAACAAGGACCAATGGAAAGCTTACAAAAATTTGAACTCAATAAAGTAATCAAAATAGAAATTTGAAGAAAATAAAAATCTAGCAAAATTGTAGGACACTTAACTAAATGGAAAATATTAAAAGGCATTTTAGCCAAAAATTTATGGAAAGGGTCCCATTATTTGAAATAAATAATTAAAAATGAGGGTGTTGAGTTTTTACTTCAACATATTAATGTTTTAATGTTTTCAAAATCATGCTTTTCGATTTGATATTTTAATGCTTTGATATTTAGTTTAAATTTTAAATATTTGTTGAAATTAATATGTAGTATAATTAGATTTAATTTTGATAAGTTCATTTTAATTTTAATTCTTTCCAATAGTGAATGTGGTAGTTTGTATTAATATGTTATTCCTTGATGTTTTAATTGTAATGCATTTTAACATTTTTGGAGTTACAACATGTGAAATTTGATTTTCCTCATATATTATATATCATTATTAATAAATTGTGCAGAGTCTGGAGGTCCACGCAATGAAAGCTTGAGAGTTTCCTCCACACAATGGACTTCCTCTGCAGTCCAACACATAAGCATTTTTGTTAACTTTAATAATATTTTAACGTTTTGACAATCATACTTATAGTTTTTTATCATTTCATATTTTAAAATAATGCGATAATGTGTAATAATGTTTTTTAATTTTGATGCATTGTGAATTTTAATTAAAAATTTAATATATAGATTAGTTTAATTGTAATATATATCAAAATTAATATATATTGATAAGTATATCTAATTTTGATATGTTAATTTAAATTTAATGGGTTTTTTTTTTCATTGTAATGGCGTTTAACTCTTTTGGGGTTAGTACATATGCAATTAGTAGATTTTGCGGAGTGTGGAGTGTTGAAGAAAATGTAACTAGGTTTGGTTTTCATTATGACTTGTAATTATAGGAGAAGAAACAAAATGAATTATTATTATTCCTTGCATCATGGGTTTCATGAGAAAGATGTGTTTGCCATAGGTCAAAGAATTCTTCTTGATGTCTTTAAGATTTTAAAATCTTAATATAAGTATTATAGAAGTCATGTTATAAAAGACCTACGCTCCAATAACAAGTGTCACTATTCCCTTGCAAGTCAGCTAAATAAAGGCAGTGATCTCCTTAAATGATACGTAGGCCTAGCTTAAGGCTCTCATGTCGGCCTAATATACCAACGCTAACCTCTATATATAAGAATTCATGTTGCATTACACCAACAAGACTTCATATTATATTTGGACAAGGCAATGAAGAAGTAGTAACGCAATATACAATGAACAAAGGTGGCACACATATCAGGAAGTCTTGGTGAAGTTTGTCTCTTATATATATGTATATATCGGAAAATCCCTTGGTGAAGTCTAGATAAACATTGTATAGCTCTCGGTGAAGCCTATATATATACCTATTATCTCTTGGTGGAATTTTGTCTCGTCATCATCAGTATAGAGAAGAATATAAAGGATTGTCTCAACACTGTGTCATGATAGCGAAGTAACTTATTCATGGTGAAGCGAAGATCTGTGGCAGTCGAGGAAGAGAAGATGAGGACTGTGACAAGACAATGAAGGTATAAGGAGACCGAAATCTAAAGGAGTACAGTGACATAAAGATCGAAGACTGTGATTTGAAGGCTGAATAATGCAGGGGATAGTGACAAGCATCTAGGAGGTAATCTTGAGTTAAGTAATTCTGTCAAGGGTCTTGGTATTCATCAACTAAACATCTATGAGAAAATATTGAAGGATTTTCCTCTCAAGAGGAGAGCTTTTAGCCCTGGCTTGAAAGCCTAAACATTGTGTCACTGTCTTAATGTTTTGGTTATTATTTGATGTATTGAACACACACAATAATAAGGATCTAAGATAATATAAGAAGATGTACACAAATAGTAATCAAGAAAGAGAATTTGTAATAAATAAAATGCCCTTAAATTCTCAACATGGAGGTCCGCACAATGAAAGCTTGAAAGCTTCCTCCGCAGTCCCGCACAAAACCAGTGGTTATTTTATTATTAATAGATTGTGTGGAGTGTGGAGGTCCACACAGTGAAAGTTTGAAAGCTTCTTCCACACAATGTACTTCCTTTACAATCCTGCACATATGCATTCGTGTTAATTTTGAAAATATAAATTAGTATTAGTATTTTAATGCTTTAAAAATCATGCTTTTAGATTTGATATTTTAATTCTTTGAAATAATGTCATATGTAATAAAGTTATCTAAAATTCATTTTATTTTTTCATAGAAAGTATGCAATTTATCTCGAATTTTTGCATTTCACTGTTGTTAAATAATTAATAATTTAGAGCGCATAAACAAAATTCTTCATTTGTTCCTTACGCAAACTTAATATAATGAAATTATTTTTTATTACAATAAATGAGAGAGATTTTTTATTCGCTATGGTCAAAGATTTTTTAAAGCATGCGGTTCGAATTCCTTGTTTTTAATATTTTAATGTTTTGAAAATCATGCTTTAATTCGTTGAAATAATGTGATATGTAATAATGCTTTTTTTTATGCAATGTGAATTTTAGTTGAAAAATTAATATCAAGATTAGTTTATAATATATATTATATATATATATATATATATATATATATATATATATAAGGATAATTAGATCAATTTTGATATGTTAATTTAAATTTTAATGCTTTCAAATTATGTTTTTCTTTGGATCTTTTAATTGTAATGTGATTTAACTCTTTTGAAGTTAGTCCACTGGTAATTTGGCCTACCTCATTGATTATTATAGTTATCTATGTGTAATTAGGCACGCTTCATTTTTTTTTTGGATTGTAGATTACTGTGGTGTGGTTTCTGAGAGGAGTTTGGATTTTCCACAGTGTTCATCTTTATATGGTCGACATTTCGAGTCTAAACCCAGACTCATCATCAGGACTGATGTACGGAGAAAAGAAGGAAAAGGGTTTGGTATAAATATGAAAAAGGTTAGATGCAAAGACAGAATGGCCGACTCAATGTCTATTTATTATAATTTTAATTATTTATATTATTATTTAAATCATTAACTATCATTGTTTATATTATTAATAATTAATTTATTATTCTTAATCATTATTAATATTATTATTAATATTCTTGTTAATATTATTATTATTAATCATTATTTAAATTATTGTTATTAATCAATATTAACGTTTTATCATTTTTTATTAACATTACTTATTGTTATATATTATTATAATTTCCTATCCAATATTAGTTATATTTATTATTAATTATTTTTTATTATTAATAGATTGTGTGGAATATGGAGGTCCACACAATGAAAGCTTGCAAGCTTCTTCTGCAGTCCCGCACAAGACTAGTGGTTATTTTATTATTAATAGATTGTGATAAGTGCGAAGGTTCACACAATGAAATCTTGAAAGTTTCCTCCATACAATGGAATTCCTCCTCTGCAATATTGTACATATGCATTTGTGTTAATTTTGAAAATATATGTTAACATTAATATTTTAATCCTTTGAAAATCATGCTTTCAAATTTGATATCTTAATGCTTTGAAATATTGCCATATGTAATAATGTTTTTTTAATTTTGATGCAATGTGAATTTTAATTGAAAAATTAATATATAGATTAGTTTAAGTTTTAAATATATATCAAAATTAGTATATAAGATAATTAGATTTAATTTTGATAAGTTAATTTTAATTTTAATGCTTTCAAATAATGAATGTGGTAGTTTGTAATAATGTATTTTTCTTTGATGTTTTAATTGTAATGCATTTTAATTCTTTTAGAGTTAGAACACATTCAATTTCACTTGCTTCGTTTATTATTATGGTTATCTTTGTGTAATTAGGCTATATTCATTTTTTATTATTAATAGATTATATGGAATGATGAGATTTGCGCAATGAAAGCCTTACTTTCCCATGACTTCCCCTCTGTTGGCTTTCCTCCTCGTGACCTATGCCCTACTTTGTGGTTCTTATCCTTCTTCTTGAGAAAACTTCATTGATGATCTCCAACTTGTGCGCCTTCTTTCTATTTATATGTGTCATCTCACATCTCGCTCGACTCGTGCCCATTGTGCACATATCATTAGCACCCTCTGCCTGCCTCGCCCATGGCACCCATTGTGCGGTCGTGTTGCCCGACGATTAAACTCACCTACTTGTCTTCGACTCATGCACGTAATCCACCTATGGATGACCAAGCACCTAGCCTTCATTTGAGCATTCCCAATGCACTCGCCTTTGTGCCATGCACTCTACATGACACCTAGGGTTCACATCGTCCAACCAATATATCCAACACTCATCACATGTGTTCAATGTGTCGTGTCTGCACTCCACATTGGTCGCATCACGCAACTTGTGCTTGCATGATCTATAATTCGCCAAGGATTTTCACTGATTCCCATTTGGCCATTGTGCCAACTCAAGGTCTTAACAATCCTTTACATATATGTGTCATTTTTCATTCATTTATTCAAGTAGGCACCCCTCACAAGTCAACTTGATCCATAGTGTGTCATGTGGGCACACCCATTTGATTGGCTGCCCAACCATCATGTAGGCGTGCCCAAGGCACGAGAACCCACATCATCGTGAATCACAAGCTACCCTATCACTCACTTCGCCGAACTCACCCACATTCATTCCTTCCATCGAATGTCTCATGCAGTTGGTTGCCATCGCACGTCTCTCCCATCCAGATCCTTTTTCTTGTTTCACACGTCATTCCTGACCACTAATCACATGTCCTGGTTCATGCCCATCGCACATCTTTCCCAACTTGTGCCCATCACGCATGTATCACCATCGCCCTCTGCCCGACTCGCCCTTGGCGCTCGTCATGCAGTCATGTCGCTCGATGCTCCAACTCGCCCTTGGCACATGAAGATGGAGTTCCCATGCACCTATAAGTGGGGTTATGTGCATGAGTCGATGAGAGAGGTAGGTACGCAAAATAAATGTGAAATGCATTATATGCAACTTCGTCTAGTTGGATTGAATCTGTTTTGACAATTAGCTTTGCACCATAGTGTTCAAAACTGCATGTCAAGTCATTCGTAAATCAAATTTGGTTCAATTTTACATAGTGGTGGAGACAAGCTATCAAGTCGATTGGTCATAAAAGGTAGTTGAACATCTCTCCACAAAATATTTATTTCTGAATGTCCTTGCACAATTTATTGTTTACAACTATTATTAACAGTTTCTTAGCTAATTTTCATGATCAAAGGTAATTCATTTTTATTTCATATCGTAAATGTATGATTCTTATGACACGTATATAAATGATCTTGAAGTAGGAGAAAAGTGTGGAGTAAATGGACAAAATATGCTTTTGGAATATCAGAATTTATTTCCATTACTTTCTGTAAATGTTGGCTTTGGTATCTTTAATTTCTATTTATTCAGAGTGTCGTATATAATGAATTATGGAAGTCGTTCATTCATTTATGGTTATGTCTTTGTAATTAGGCACAGGTTACCTTTTTATTATTAATAGATTGTGCAAAGTGCGGAGATTGCACAATGAAAGCTTCTTCTGCAATCCCACACAAGACGAGTGGTTATTATAAATAGATTGTGCGAAGTGTGGAGGTCTACACAATGAAAGATTGAAATCTTCCTCTGCAATCCCACACATATGCATTTTTGTTAATTTTGTAAATATAAGTTAATATTATTATTTTAATGCTTAAAAAATCATCCTTTTATATTTGATATCTTAATGCTTTGAAATAATGCCATATGTAATAATATTTTTTAATTTTGATACAATGTGAATTTTAATTGAAAGAATGATATATATATATATATATATATATATATATAATATATATATATATATATATATATATATATATTATATATATATATCAAAATTAATATATAAGATAATTAGATTTAATTTTGATATGTTAATTTAAAATTGAATGTTTTTCAAATAATGGATATGGTAGTTTGTGATAATGTGTTTTTCTTTGATGTTTTAATTGTAATGCATTTTAACACTTTTGAAGTTAAAACACATGTAATTTGACTCACCTCATTTTTTATTATGGTTATCTATGTGTAATTAGGTTAGCTTCATTTTTTATTATTAGTAGATTGTGTGAAATGCAGAGGTCCACACAATGAATGCCTCACTTGCCTACGACTTCCCCTTTGTTGCATTTCCTTCTTACGACCTGCGCCCTACTCTGTGGTTCTTGTCCTTCTTCTTGAGCGAAATTTGTTGATGATCTCAACCTCGTGCACATTCCTTCTATTTATACGAGTTATTTCCTGATCATTTTTTTGGCAGATGCCCATTCTCAAGTCAGGCCGACCTGTCATGTCGTGCGAGCGTGCCCCTTTCCGTTCAGGTGCCCTAGTATGCCCGGCACACAATGCCCTGTTAGGCACCTGGGTGCACCAATGGTGTGGTTTCCCATGTCGTTGTGTATCACACATCACCCCTCTGCTTACTTCACTGAACTCACCATTGCTTGTTTCACACATCATATCAACTACCGCTCATGTCGCTCAACCATGCCTATCGCACATCTTGTCTGGCCCATGATCATCACACGTCTTTCCTAGCCCACGCGCTCCATGCACATATTGCCAGCATCCTCCACCCAACTCACCCATGGTGCCTGTCATGTGGTCATGTCACCCACCGCTTCAACTTGCTTTCTTGTCATCGAATTATGCACACAATCTGCCTATGGTTTCTTGGTAAACTCTCCTTCGTACAAGCACACCCTAAGTGCTCACCTTTGTGTCGTGCACTCTACGCAATGGCCACGGGTCCACTTCGTCCAACTAATATTTCCAATACCCATCCCATGTGTCCAATGTTTCATGCTCATGCTCAGCACCTATCACATCGCAAGACTTGGGCTCACACGTTTTATAAGTCGGCAAGGATCGTCATGGGCACCCATTTGGACATGGTGCTAACTTGGGGTACTGACAAGCCTTTACTTATATGTGTCAATTTTCATTCATTAGTTTAGGCAGGTGCCCCTCAGCAAGTCGGGGTGACCCATCGTGTGTCATGCGGGCGCGCCCCTTCATTCAAGTGCCCTGGCGTGCCCGACACACAATGCCCCTTCGAGTGCCCAAGCACCTCGTCATCATGTGGGCAGGCCCAAGGTGCGGGTGCCCATGTCACCGTGTATCGCATGCTACCCCACCGCTCACTCATGCTTTTTTAGCCCATTGCATGTCTCACCCATTCGACTACCATCACACGTCTCTCTCGTCTGGTGCCTTTTTCTTGCTCCGCTTTTCATGCCCCATCTTCGCTCATCTGGCTTGGTTCATGCCCATCACACATCTCACTTGGCTCATGCTCATCGTGCATGTATCATCATTGCTCGTTGCCTGACTCTCCCTTGGTGCCCATCATGTGGTCATGGCGCCCAGTGCTCCAACTCACCCACCTGTCATCGACTCGTGCATGCAACCTCACCTATATTTGCCTAAGAAACCCACCTTTGTGCAAGCGCACCCAGGGTGCTTGCCTTTGTGCTTAAAATATTTCTCCATAGTCCCTTACAAGTGAAGTGGTTATTTTATTATTAATAGATTGTGCAGAGTGCGAAGGTTCGCACAATGAAAACTTGAAATCTTCCTCCACACAATGGAATCCCTATCTAGTCCCACACATATTCATTTGTATTACTTTTTTCTGTAAGTCAAATTTCTATTCATTCATCAAAAAATTACATCAGTAGAAAAATGCATGTAGTCTCCATTAGGGGAATTTTGAGGTCTAAAATTGGCCTCCAAAGGAAATTATAGAATAATAGTGGAAATAATAAAATAAGATTACATTACATCATCAAATTTTAGAGGAAAAAAAAAAAATCAACTCGTATTTTCAACTTATCTCCTTATGGGTTTACTCAAATTTCGAGCAGCAACACTCATTAGATGCATAATTTGATTCCTCATCCAAGGAGTAGCCATGTTTCATACTTTCAATGGACTTTTCTACACGAAAAATGAGAAATACATGAAAAATGTGATTGCAATTACGTTTTTACATATATTTCTCATTTTTCGTGTAGCAGGGTCCATCGAAAGTATGAAACATGGGTACTTCTTGGATGAGGAATTAAATTTTGCATCAAACGAGTACTCCCACTCGAAATTTGAATAAAACATTAGGAAGATAAGTTTAAAATACGAGTTGAAAACGTTATTTTATTATTTTATTATTTTTTAATATTATTACTTTCTTTTACTCCAAAAATGGTGAATCATCCCCCATGGTTGACAACATCATCTTGAATCCTATTGGTTCTTATAAAGTTTGTTTTGGTTGTACATTTTTCTTAGGAGGCCCATTTTAGACCTCAAAATTCCCTTAATGCACCCCGACCATGTTCGTTGACTACCACTATCAGCATATGACAAAGAAACAAAAGAACAACTAGAGACACAGTCCACAACTTAGGAGGCCAAAAGCTCCAGAAAACACTTAAAACAAGTAAAACACCTATAACCATGCTTAGTCATCAGAGGTAATAGAAGCAAGATTATCCAGAGCAGTCTCTGGAGGAGGAGGGGGATGGAAGGAACACTAGGCATGCTCTCTGAAGTGACCACGCCATACCACCATGACCCTCTTATGTACATGACACTGAATGTAATGCATCTTGTTCAACATAGCAATAACATCTACATGTTCTTCATGTCGAGCCCTCTCATAATTTTCCAGGCGGTCCAATAAAGACTGAATCAGATCTCGACAATTTTGCAAATAGCAACGTCAATCCGTAATCTCCCCATTCCCAGGTTATCACGCTTTACCTCGTTTTCCAGTGCTACCTCTACGTGTCACTCCACCTCTCTTCTATGTCTGTGTGGTTCATCCTCCACAACTAGATAGTGAGTTTCCTCGACCACCACAAGCCCTTAAAGTCGCTCAACTCGAGCTGCTAGCGGTTCAACCACCCCCGACTATAACTTGGAGGCTCCTCAACTGCCATCACCACCTGCAGATGTGAACTCCACCCCCCTGGCTACGCGAAATTCTCTTTGACGAGGGAAGAGAGCGAGCATTGTGGGGCACAGGGCGCATTTTAACATAACAAAAGGCACCAATTAACTGCAAAGCGGGTCAACCATTAACAAAGCACACCAGTGAAATGAATGCAGAGAGACTCATCAAACACACTAGAGGGTCACCTACAAGCTTGACCAAGGGAGCTACAAGAAGTAGAGACACAAGCCCAGCAGCAAAACATTTAACCATCGACTCACAAACCCTAAACCTCCGCGCATGAATCACTGACTAGAAGTCCTTAGGACAAGCAACCTTCCGCCATCCCAATTATCTAATTGTTCAGCAGTGTTTTTCAGATGACCACATAAATCCGTTAAGAATACAAAACCTCAAAGGAAAACCACTTGATAGGGTAGATCGACTGCCCCGAAAACGTAGAAGAAAATCGAGAGCAGAATTACCCAACCACCTATGGCAAGGCTCGTGAGCCAACCCAATAACCATATACAAAGCACTGAGACCACTTAGAAAATCCAGAAATTGCACACGGGAAAGGAGACCTTCCAATTATGTGACCCTAATGTTGAGTGGGGGGGCGTTGATTGCGGAAGCGCCACCATTCCCAGACAGGAAACTAACAAAAGAGGTCAATAAGGCCACCAAAGCTTAACTAATGCCCATCAAACCACCACAAAACCACAGCTACATACCAAACCAGAGAGCACCACCCTCCATATACCAATGTCGTTCGCCCACTCCCACTCCCAACGAGGATGATGGGAATTTCCCACGCCAAAAATTTACTACCCTCGTACTTAGAACACAGTGAGAGGACAGGGAGGCCGACCCCCGCACCAACAGTTAGGTGTTCAACATCATCAACCACGCATTAGATACCCTCCGTATTTATCACCCCTATCAGGGAATGCATTTGTGTTACTTTTTTTTTTTGCTAAAGCAAGAGACTATCCTTCTATTTCATTATCCAAAAAATAAAGTTACAGCATTTACAAAAAGCATTTACGCTTCAAGGACTCAGGAAAACCGGTCATTCTGATCTAGAAATGACCTTCCCCTCAGCAAGAACAAAGCTAACACTACAAATAAATCCTAGGGTTAGACAAAAGGAAATTTGACCGAATTTGAAACACCAAAAACTCCTACTACAATGTCTCGAAAAGTGTGATAGTACTGATGGCCCCACAAAGTTGCACAACCAAACCTGGATGTTGATTCATACAGCGAAATCGGACGGCAGGGAAAAATGTCGCATCGCCTAGCTGATTAAAAGATAAGGCGCGATGGAAGGTGGTATTTCTGACCACCCCTTGCCACACGTCAAGAGCCCAGTGGAATCTCTCCCACAATCCCAATACCATTTACCACTCCAAAGCCAAGCGATCACCCAGAAACTGCTTTGTGCCTAGTTTTCTCCTCCATATGCGAAATGCAGGAAAATAACTGCCAGCCAAAAGAACCAACCACTCTGCTTGCGTGATTTCACTTCAGAATTAGTTTCCAAGACTGTCGTTGACTGAGAATATACCTCGGTGCTACGATCCGAAGTAATGAGGAGATAGGACAACTCACACCCAGGTATAAAGTAACTAGTCTGAGCTTGCTCTTCGTCCAGGAACCAACTGAAGTACTGAGATTGAACGTGCTTAGAAACCTTCATTCCCTACCTTTCACTCTAGCCCAGTATTTAAAAATATCTATGTCCTCTGCCGCTTGTTCATTGCAAAGAGCTTTAAATCTGCTCTGAGGTGTCTCCTACCACCTTCAGCTCAATTCTACACTCTGAATTAATCACTCCTTGATTGGCCAGAGTATCCGCTAATTTATTGGCTTTTCTTCGAACATGGTTGAAACTAACAGTTCGAAGACTCAGGAGATGATTTTGAATTCTCTGATACACTTGAATTAGTCTCTAGTGTTTCGAGACCTTCTCTGGCGTTGTTGCACAACTTATTCTCTTAACCGCGTTGATAGAGATCTCTGAATCTTCTTCAACAATGACATTGGAGCTATGACTCAGTTTCAGAAGCTCTAAACATTGTTCCAATGCCAGTAATTCAGCCATATTGTTGGTGGATAACGCTAAATGGAAGTGGAAAACAAAGATGATGTTTCCTTCTTCATCTCTTAACACACCTCCATAACCAACAGTTCCAGGGTTGCCTTTTGAAGCACCATCAATATTGCATTTTAGATAACCTTTCGGTGGAGGATGCCAGAAATTCTTCTCCGTATCAACATATTTTCCTTTCTGCATTTTCCATGGGGAAAGATCTCATGCAAACCCAGTTGCATGAGAGTTCTCAACTCATATTTAGTAGGAGGATTCATGGGATAATTGCGGACAGTGGTGCTAACTATCTCCTTAATTTGCTTCAAGATCAGATCCAACAGGCGAAGAGGAATAGTTTTTTCCTCCTTGAAAATTCTTTTATTCCTTTCTTTCCAAACATTCCAGATAATGAAGCTTGGCGTGAAGGCCCAGGCCAAATTAAGGAGGTCATTTTCCAAAAAGTTCCTTCTCCACTTGTTTAGGGTGTTAATTATACTTTATTTATCTTTGTCTGTCTGTTGAAAAATTGTGGCAACAGAATCCCACGACCAAGTGGTGAATGCGCAGCTGTTGAGAATGTGCTCCATTGTTTTCTCTTGGGCTTCACATAGCTGACATATAGAAGGCCCAATAACTCCCCTTTTCCGAATATTGTCCCAAGTTAAGATTTTCTTGTGAAGAACTAACCACATGAATAGCTTGATCTTCATCCACCCTTGATGGCTCCAAAGTTGTTGCTAGGATTTGGTCGGAACGTAGGAATCAAGGTTCAGGATTACCCTCTTTGCTTCCCTAAGATTAAAGGTACCTTCTTTATTGAGGCCCCATCTTAACTGATCCTGTCCCTTTGTTACCAAGATTTTTATTTGTTTTAATATACACATAAGTGCCTCTGTCTTTATTTTTATGGGACTCTCATCTCTGCAGCCTATGGTTCTCCAATTTCTCCACTTTCCAGTGTCGTGAGGAAGATTCCAGAAATCTTTAACTTTAATTAATCCTTGGGATTCTATTTCTTACTTGAGGCTCATAAAGTCCTCTTTTAACAACATTGGTTCTTGTTGCCATTTATCTTCCTAGAAGAGAGTTAGATATCCTTCTCTAATTTCCCAGAAATTGTTGTTTTGAACTAGGCTTCTGTTTTCCTAGGCTTTATTCCAGATGTAAGAGCCTTTTATGTTTCCTGACATTCTTATAAGATATTTTTTTTGCCAGGAGCTCGCATACTTTTCTTTCCAGGTCTTGGCCCATTGAGCTTTTGGTTCTTTAACCCATCTCCACCAGAGCTTGGCTCCCAAAACTTTACTTAGAATCTCTTGATCATCTAAGCCTAGGCCCCGATGACTCTTGGGTTTGCAGATTTTTTCCCAAGAAACCAAAGCCCATTTCTTCCTTGTTTCCTCTTTTCCCCAAAGGAAATCTCTTTGGATATTCCTGAATTGTTGTAACACGCCTTTGGGGGCTAGGAGGGCTGATAAAAAGAACACAGGGATAGATTGCAGAACGGCCTTGACCAGAATCAACCTACCAGCAAGGTTCAACGATCTGATAGTCCATTTGAGTACCGGTTCCCAAATACTTTTGTGCAATGGTCTGGCTATGAGGAGAATTCCCAAATACTTTGAAGGTAGGGAATCCCATTGAAAGCCCATAATTTTGGAGATATTTCTCTGAATGGCAATGTTAGTATTAAAGAAAAATATTTTAGATTTGGAGAGATTGACTTCCATACCTGACGCCAAGGCAAAGTCAATTAGGATTTTTTTGTAAGCCAAGGCTTCTTTGACTGTGGGAATTCCTTTCAGCATAGTGTTATCCACATATTGTTGGTGAGTCATTGCCTAACCATTCTCCGTTAACTGAAGGCCCTTAATTATTCCCACAGCTTTGGCCTATTTAATGGACCTGCCCAGTCCTTCCATCATGATGATGAAGAGAAAGGGAGAGAGAGGATATCCTTGCCTTATTCCTCTAGAAGGAGTGAAGATATTTGAGGGTGAACCATTCACTAAAATCGAAAAGCTGGAAGAAGTGACCAGAGCCATAACCCATCTGACCGAGTTGTGATCGAACCCAAAAGCAGAAAGGACCTTCTTGACATAGATCCAATTCACCTTGTCATACACTTTGGAAATATCTAATTGCATGATCATACCAGCCTACCTCTTGCTGGTTAGCGTGTGAACTACTTCATGAGCTTGAATAATGTTGTTTAGGATTTGTCTGCCTTCCACATAACCAGATTGTTCCCCTGAAATTAAAGAAGGAAGTAAAGGTTTGAGTCTACTAGCCATAACCTTTGATATAATTTTGTAAACCACATTGCGTAAAGCAATGGGTCTGAACTTATCAGTAGTCAGGGCTGAATCCTGTTTGGGAATAAGGGAGATGAAGGAGGTGTTGAGGGCTTTCAGAATAGTCTTGTTCCTTCTAGAGTCCTCCACCACATTCAGAATATCCTGTTTGACAATGTTCCAACATGCCTTAAAAAAGTCTACATTGAAACCATCTGGTCCTGGAGCTTTGCTATTCTACATGTCTTTAATAACCTCACTGACTTCATCTTCAGTTACTGGTTTATTCAGGCTAAAATTGTCCTCTCTAGACACCAACTTAGGGATATTTTTTGTAATTTCCTTGATGCATTGCTCTCCTTTTAGATTGTTTTCCTCAGTGATGCCTCTGAAATGCTGCACCAACATTGTTTTGATACCCTTATGAGAGGTTTGAAGCTCCCCATTTTCATTCAATATCGAAGAGATTCTATTATGAGCTCTATTGGCAATGGTGGATCTATGGAAAAATCCGGTATTACGTTCACCTTCTTTGAGCCATTGAACTCGAGACTTTTGTCTCCAAAATATTTCCTCTTGTTTACATAATTTCTCCCATTCATGATGGTATTTATCAGCTTGCTCACTTTTGACTTTATCAAAACCATCAGCGATCAATGCTTGATTGAGTTCTTGAAGTTTGATTTCCACTGATTTTTTATCCACAAAAATGTTGCCAAACTCCTTCTTGTTCCATTCTTTGAGCCTGAGTTTAATGTGCTTGAGTCTTTTATGAAGGAGGAACATTTTAGTGCCCTGGATCTGCAAATCTTCGAACCACCATTTTTCAATATTGCTGATGAAATTTGGGTGGGTGAGCCATATATTCTTGAATCTGAAGGGTCTATTCCTGGGAGAATCGAACCCCTTGATTTCTAATTGAATCAGCAAGTGATAAGAGCCACCAAAGGGGAGAACACTAGCTGTAATTTCTCTATTTGTGAGCATAAGCTCCTCTAATAACAAAAATTTGTCTAACTTGGAGGCGACTTGTGCCTCCCCTCCTCTTTTATTGTTCCATGTGAAACGACCTTTGTGTGTTTCATAGTCCACTAGTTTCATATCATCTGTGAAGGTTTGGAATGCTATGGGATCTTTACTTAGCAGTCTAATACCGCCTTTCTTCCGAAAGAGATTTAATCATGTTAAAATCTCCTCCCATGACCCAAGGAATTTCGTCATGTCTGCTTCTAATATCAACCAAGGATTCAAGAAACCCGAGTTTCTCATCTATTCTTTGAGGCCCATAAACGTTAGTGACCAGGAAGGTATCTGACGCCCCTACTGGTTGAAACATTACTGATAAGTAATTTCTAGATGCCTCCGCATCTGTTATGCTAAATTTTTGTGGGTCCCATAGAGTTAGGATGCCCCCTCGCTGTGTTCTCTACTTTAACTTCTAGAAACTCAAATCTGTTAAGCCATTTACTATGGATCTGTTTTAATTTTTGTATAGAGAATTTTGCTTCCTGAATGAAGATTATGTCCGACATTGCTAGGTTCAATCTGTTACTTAGCATTCTTTGTTTTCTTTTACTACCTAGACCTCTGATCTTCCAAGATATGAACTTCATAATTAAGGATTTGTAAAGGAGTAACTAGTTAGGTCTTTCATCTTACCCGAATCTATCATTAGCTTTCCCCACACTCCATTAGGAGCTCGTTTTTCTTTTTTCTACCCCTCTTCTTTCCTGGATCTCTAGTCGCTAATCCTGGAGTTGATTTCATAGTTTTCACACCTCTGTGCTCTTTCTTGTGAATGTTTTTACCTTTATCCAACCCTCTTTCCTGAGCTTTCCTTAAAAACAACTGTTGTATTCTATTGCATTATTCTTGAGGCAGTGAATCTATTCCTCCTCTGGTTCCCTGCATCAAGAATCCTTTTAGATCCGGGTTCTCCTTATCAAGTATTTCCAGTAGTTCCTGATCTTCCAGTTCTATTTCACTTTGGGTCATTTCCTAGTCTATCTCCATTTCTGTTTCACTCATCATCGTCTCTTTTTGATAACCAGTATCTTGAGAATGTTTGTTGTCTTCTTCCTTCTCTTTTTCATTAGGACCTTCCTCCTAAGATCGGTTTTCTCTCGTGATTTCTTCATTCTCGTCCAGCACTTGAAATTTGTTTTGACTGACCTTCTGCACCTCGTTGTGTTGTTGCTTTGGCCCCTTTTTTCCCACTTTCCTTTACTTGCCACTTTCTGAAAGCTTTCAGTCTTCTTCATTGTATTAGGTTTCCCTTTATTCTCTGCTTTTCAAAGAGGGCAGTCTTTGAACAAATGTCCATGCGCATGGCATCTACGGCATCTAAATGGGATATGCTCATAGTCCACATCCTACACCCATTCTTCATCAAAAACTTCCAAGATTACTTCCTCCGGAAGAGCTCCTGATAGATCCATTTCCACACATATCCTTGCAAAGGAGGTTTATTTTCCCCTTCTTGTGGCTTTAGAAGTTTTGATAAAACGTCCTAATTTATTGCCAATGGTAGCTAGCAATTATGTTTGACAATAATCCAAAGGTAGAGAATATAGCCTTACCCAAACAAGGACCAAAGAAGGTTTCCCACTCTAGGAAAAATTTCATCTTCCAAGGCCTCATATAGAGACCGGCTGCTGCATAAAATTAGGGTCCTCCTTCGAATATTCTATCTTTGTCTTCGATGTTTGAGAACACCACTGTGAAGAATCCCTTTGACCCAAAATGTAGGTCAATCCTTCCTTTGGCTTTCTAGTGATACTTGATCCACATCTATAAATATTTTTCAATGGGCCAGAGTCCCATGAGTTTACAGATAATGGCGTAGATCCCCATGTGTTCTCTGTGTGCCTGTAGAGCACAATCATTTAATATTATTCTAGGAGTGATTTCTGTTTTTGGTTTGCAGGGCCCCTTTTGTTTTTTGTTCTTGCACCTTGACTTTTGTCTTCTTCCTCCTTGTCCTTTGTGCTACTGTTTTCCATGGTCTTGTTCTCGTCAGTTTCCTTTTCCTTATCTCTATTCCTACCACCCGCAAAACTTTTGTTGCTAATGATCGGTTTCTTGCCTCTGCCAGTTGTTGCGTCTTTGTAGGAGGGATTCAAGCTCCCTCCTCTTGCGCCCTCCATTAGAAATGATTATTGCACCTTTCTGAAACCCTAGCTAAACGCTTCGGCTCCCGCAACTCCCCTCTTCTCATACCCTAACATTTGTGTTACTTTTGAAAATATAAGTTAATATTAATACTTTTAGATTTGATCTTTTAATGCTTTAAAATAATGCGATATGTAATAATGTTTTTTAAGTTTGATGCAATGTCAATTTTAATTAAAAAAATAATATATAGATTAGTTTAAATTTTAAATAGATATCAAATTTAATATGTAAGATAATTAGATTTAGTTTTGATACATTAATTTAAATTTTAATGCTTTCAAATAATGAATGTAGTAGTTTGTAATAATGTGTTTTTCTTTAATGCTTTAATTGTAATATATTTTAACTCTAGAACACGTGAAAGTTGGGTCACCTCATTCATTATTATGGTTATCGCTATGCGATTAAGCTATCTTCATTTTTTATTATTAAGATTGTGCAGAGTGCACAAGTCCACACAAAGAAAGCATGACATCTTCCTCTGCACAATGGACTTCATCCATAGTTTAGCACATGTGCATTTGTGTTAATTTTGAAAAATATATGGTAATATTAATATTTCAATGCTTTGAAATAGTGTCATATATAATAATTATTTTTAATTCTTATACAATGTGAATTTTAAATGAAACTTAATATATAGATTAGTTTAAATTTTAAATATATATCAAAATTAATATATAAGATAATTATATTTAATTTTGATAAGTTAATTTAAATTTTAATACTTTCAAATAATGAATGTGGTAGATTGTAATAATGTGTTTTTCTTTGATGTTTTAATTGTAAAGCATTTTAACTAGTCTCATTTATTATTATGGTATATTTGTGTAATTAGAATAGCTTCATTTTTTATTAATAATAGAGTGTGCGAAGTGCAGAGGTCCACATAATGGACTTCCTTGAAATCCTGCACATATGCATTTGTGTTAATTTCGAAAATATATGTTAATATTAATATTTTAATGCTTTGAAAACCATGCTTTTAGTTTTGATATTTTAATGTTTTGAAATAATATCATACTATGTAATAATGCTTTTTAATTCTTATACAATGTGAATTTTAAATGAAACTTAATATATAGATTAGTTTAAATTTTAAACATATATCGAAATTAATATATAAGATAATTAGAATTAATTTTGATAAGTTAATTTAAATTTTAATCCTTTCAAATAATGTCTTTTTTGTATCTTTTAATTGTAATTTGTTTTAGCTCTTTCAAAGTTAGTACACATGCAATTTCACCAACTTCATTTATTATTATGGTTATCTTTGTGTAATTAGGCATGCTTCATTTTTTATTATTAATAGATTGTGCAGAGTGCAAAGCTCTGCACAATGAAATCTTGAAAGTTATGTTCACAGTCTTGCACAATACCAATGGTTATTTTATTATTAATAGATTGTCTTGAGAGTAGGGGTTCACACAATGAAAAATTGAAAGCTTCCTCCGCAATATTGCACATAAACATTTGTATTAATATTGAAAATATAGGTTAATATTAATATTTTAATGCTTTGAAAATCATGCTTTTTAGATTTGATATTTTAATGCTTTGAAATAATGTCATATATAATAATGTTTTTTTTAATTTTGATGCAATATGAATTTTAATTGAAAATTTAATATATATAGAGTAGTTTAAATTTTAAATATATATCGAAATTAATATATAAAATAATTAGATTTGATTTACATTAATTTAAATCTTAATGCTTTGGTGTTTTTCTATGGGGTTTTAATTGTAATCCATTTTAACTATTTTGGGGTTATAACATGTGCAATTTGACTCGCCTCATTTATTATTATGGTTACTTTTGTGTAATTAGACTAGCTTCATCTTTTATTATTAATATATTGGATAGAGTGTGGAGGTCCACACAATGAAAGATTGAAAGCTTCCTCTGCATTTCCACACATATGAATCTGTTTTACTTTTGAAAATATATGTTAAAGAAATGAGAGAGATTTTTGATTCACTGTGGTTAAAGTTTTTTTTAAGGAGGTTGGAATTTCTTGCATTTTATAATACTATGTTAAAATTTATAAAACTTTGCCCAGGAAAAGAATACAAAAATATGAAAGACCTCTTGTGATTAGGACAATAGCTAAATATATGACTATGAATATTTTCAGAAAAAACATACAGGGATGTAGATACTTATTTCATATCGATATTAGGACATCAATTTTCAAATAGAGCATCCGATGGATATAATCTTTTGCAATAATGATTGAATGCCATAGGAAAACTCTTTAAGATATGTTGCCACGAGGAATTGTTCTGTACCAAATTCTAAAGTCGTATTTTAAAGAGCACATGAACGATTTCATTTAAGCACCTTCAAAAATAATACCTTGTTGTTACATGCATTCATGAAAATCCTTAAGGTGTTGGTCTAGCCTTCTATCTATGTTTCCACTGAATCTAGGCAAATAGGTATTCCATTCATGAAATGAAGGGACATGATTGGGATAACCAGCAAAAGAAGAAAAATCTAGTGGGGCAAATTCGTTGGCCAAGAATGCAGGAAGGGCCATTTTGAAAACCTCCCTAGGTGAGTGATGTTGAGTTCAAAAGTAGGGAAATTTTCAACTTCTTTAGCATCAAAGCAAGTATGAGGTTGCTTGAAATCCAAGCTGATCAAGTAGAGGTATAGATAGTGGAGTTGCCAGTATGTTTAACATAAAATTGAAATAGTGGAGTCGCCAAGGTGAGATGTCTTCAACCCACACTTCCCTTGCTCACCTGACAGAGGGAATGTAAAAAAATTTCGTACCCATGGAAAAATATTATGATTCGTTCCCCAACAACAGCGCCAGAAAGATGTTCTCACTTTTTCTAGCACCTGTAGAACAAATGCTTCAAAAGATATAGAAATATTCCTAGAGACAGCCCCTGGGTTCATTGTAGACTAGTGCCTAGGACATCTTAGATAGAGGAGTGCATGGAATATTATTAGTGAGGGGCTTTCTAATGCACTCCAATTGTCACGTAGTTTGAGAAGATAATAAAGGGGGCCTGGTTCAATAGGCCTTCATTAAGGTAAACTCAAGCCAATACATGGATCCAAATGCTCAGGGGGTAAAATGAGCCAATCTCAAGGAGAAATGTTTGGTTTTGGTGGTTGACACACAACAATAGGCAACTTAATATTGGAGTTGTAGTAAAATTAAGAGGGCGAGGGAAAGGAAGGAATCAAATGCATGGGGATGGGAATAATACAAAATCCCAAGCAACAATATTCTGGCAGAAGTATGGAAGACTGAAGAGGTGAAATGACATAAACAATGGAAAGCTAATTAAGTTCCCAAGATCTATACATCATGAATAGATTTGCTACTAATTAGCATATGTAAATTTGTGGTCATACAGGTATTGTAGGCTATCAAATAACATAAGTAAAATTGTAATTACCACAGGTATATACAACCATGAATAATAGTGAAACCGGAAGCTTCATTACACTATTTTAGAGGGATGAAAACATACATGAAATGATAAACAAAAGGGAAACATATTGCACAATGCTCTGATTGGAATTGCCAAAGAGTTTCATTCATCCTTCAAAATGAGTCCAATTCACCAATCCATTTACATTTAGCAATACATAGCTCAAATCCCTCCTGAATAGGCAGATAGAACCGAAAGTGGAATCACAGAATTTCGACCCCTCAGGTATAGAATTCTGGAACTGGTATTAAGTGTTTCTTCCCCCTATTTATAAGGAGAGGGGGAGATTTGAATCAATTACAAAATATCTCAGCTAAGGGTCAATTTTCCAATAGACTAGTTGACTCGATGTGCAATAACTCTATTGCCTAAAATGATTACCAAGGATTTGATTCCTTTCCTGAAAATACACAAAAATGACAAAATAAACAAAGATAAGAAAAATTGAAATATGACTGAGGAAAGTATCCTTATGTCATTCCTCTAAAGGCCCTTGATTAGACCACATCTCTCCCACAATGTGTCCCTATAGTTGCTCGATCAGTTCCCATCGCTTTCGCCTTAACTACCTAACTTCACCACTCTCTGGAGTTGATAGCGATCAACTGTCGTGGCTTGTCACAAAGTAGAAGTGGAGATTCTCTTGACAGCCCTTCATTGTATGACTGGGTGGAGGTTCATGCTGAACCATTAAGTCTTCCTGGGTCCTCATACATACATTTACTTCATGAATGCATGTGCGCGAAGCAGTCTAATTCATTTATGTTGGCCATGTAGTCCTTGGTTTCTTGTCCCACGGGCTTCCACAAGATTAGCCCATATCAATTTCCAACTTCTCTACAATACCGTAGTTGCCAACCCATATGCCTTTAAATTTATGTACTTCCTTATCAGATTGATTCCATATCGCAAACTTCACAGTGGTGCAGTATTCAAATTTGTCGATTGTCGACCTTCAATATGACAAGCCCCTTCTGCTTAGCCCTTACCCATGTTTCAAACCATAGGACTGAGGGTCATGACATGGTGCTTAGCCTTAAGGCACTAAGGCCTTTTGCTCCTGTTGGGGGCTAACGTTCCTTTTTAAACTGCTCTTTGCCCCTGGTTCTTTAAGTTCCTCTTGACTGTTGTCCAGCCCTTGTATCAAAGCCCCCTTATCGATGGTTTACAATCGAGGTTTTAACATAGGAGTTGTGACATCCAGGTTTCTCCGATCGTTGATATGCCAAGACCCGGGATTTTACCCTAAGACATTTTCTCCTTGACTTTTGGTTTTCAATGGTAACTTCAATCTGCTATAACTTTTGATTTTGGGGTCCAGTTGAAGAGATCCATATACTATGGGAAAGCTAGTTCCGGGCATTATCCATTGGGGGAGGTCTAATGTAGCTTTGAGTGCTTATGTGGCATGGAATATGGATGAAAATATTTCTATTCTTGTGTACTTTAGTCAGTTGAAAACAAATTTTGTAGTGACTAACAACATGTTTAATGATTAAATATTAAGTACCACACAATAAATTAATGATGGTTTCACTATCTATTGAATAGTAAACTATTCCCATCCAATGAACAAGATGAAGAGGTAGTGAGCCAATTATTGACTTGTTGCATGGAACTTAATATTTAGAAGCTTAATGCATGTTCAACTTTAGATATTGTTGTGTAAGGTAAGAAATTCCATACTCTTACAATTAAAAGTGGATTTTACTCTTACCATTAAAATAGGATTTTAATGGATATTTCTATAGGTCATACCCTTTCCACCATGTATTACAATTGTAAGAGAGTAGAGGATGGGAACGAGGTGTTTAACAAAATGCCTAAAATATGTGGTCATGTTAAGTGCCATGATTGTAGGTCATCCATATAATGAAAATGTCAAGAGACCTTAGCACTCTTTCCTCAAATGCAAGTGTTATGTGGGAAATATAAATAGGTCACACATGTAAGTGTTTTACTAGAATTTGTGAGCTTAGTGGATTTGCATTAGGTAAAGATCATGCATGGCTGCATAATTAGAAATGGATTTGAATCACATGTTTATGTGCAAAATGGTTTTATAGATGGGTATGTGAAATACAAGAGTGTCAATATAGCTTGCAAATTGTTTGACAAAATCCAAGAAATAGATTTAGTCTCATGGAGTTTGAAGATGGTGAAGTATGTACAAAATGGAAATGTTGGTGAAGCCTTAAAATTAATTCATCATATGCAATAGGTAAATGTGAAACTTAATTGAATTATTGTTTTCATTGTTCTGCAATTGTGTGTGAATTCATCATCTTTGCAACAAGGTAGGAATATCCATCCATATGTTATAAAATAATGGGATCGACTGAGAAATTTTTTATGGAAATACACTTTTAGGTATACATGCAAAGTGTGGGCATATAAATAATGCACACAAACTATTTTTCAAAGTGTACACGTGGGATGTTGTTGCATGGAGTGGAATGAGTGTCAACTATAATGGATGTGCCAAATAAGCATTAAGACTCTTTGATAAAATAAAATTAAGGTTAAATTGAAACCAGTCACCATGGTGCGTATGCATGAGACTTGTGCCCAATTAGGATATCAGCAACAGAGTGAGGAGATACACAACTATATAAGTAGAATTGGATTTGAATCATTTTTTTTCTTGTTACTACACTCATTGACATGTATTCTAAATGTGGGAGTATTGACATTACACACCAACTATTAGACAACATTCCTATAAGAGATGCAGACTGCGATTAGATGGACTTAAATGATTTTTTGACATGGAATGCATTGTAATGTCATGTAGGCATGGTGGCATGGTGGATAAATGGTATAAATACTTTGATTTCATGAGACAAGAGTATGGCATCACACTCAATGTACAACATTACGCATGCATGAATGATCTTCCTGGTTGAGATGGGCAATTGGATGAAGCACATGAATTTGTTAAAAATATACCAATACATCCATATATTTTTTGTGGGGGAACTTTGTTGGCTGCATGTAAATTTCCCTCTAATCTTGAGCTTGGATTTTATGCAGCAAACATATAAGAATAATAATAAATAAGTCTTTTTGAACTAGACACAAAAAAATCCTAAATATTATGTACCATTGGAAAACATATATGCTAGAGCTAGAAAGTGGGACGATGCAACCTCTTTTAGGATATTAATGAAGGAAAGAGGGTAGAAAATGGCATCAAGTTGTAGCTTGGTTGAGGTACATAGAATTGTCAATACATTTGTTGTAAGAAACAAATTGTACCTCAAACAAAAGAAATATATGCAGCATTGGAGATCTTGGTTGGGAAAATGGAGGAGGTAAGGTAATTCCATAACACAAAGTCGGTCCTGCATGGTGTGGATGAAGAAGAAAATGAATTCATGTTAGGCACTCAGTGTGAAAAGATGGAAATTTCTTTTGTTCTTATCAACACACCAAGAGGGATTGTGTAATGAATAAAGTTTGTTCTTTGCAATAATCTACATAACACTTGTAATACGAAGAAGGCAAATGAGAATATATTATTATAGAATGAATATGATTTGGTTACAATTGAGGGTCTCATATTGTTGGGTGTGGAGCCTGATTGTCTTCCTAATTCAAAGGTCTTGTTTCATTAGGGTGTATACCCCAAGAGGACTATACACCCCTCCACACGGGGGGGTGTGAGAGGGGGAATTTCACGACCCCCCGCCCGGGGGGTCCAAGGGGGACCATCATGGGGTTCGAGGCTAGTGAGCCCACAATAGGGGTTTGAGGGCAGCATCCCTGAAACTAAAAATAGATGTAAAATTGCCTTGTAAAATATTGTAATTTCATAGTCAATATAGGTTGCTCATTAGGCGAATTATCTGATGGTAAAAGCTAGGTTAATTTAAGGTTTTTTTCCCTAGAAGGCAACCCTCAGTTTATATGAGGGAATTGTATTGTGGCTTTGTATAGTTATTCTAAGCGAGAGAAAGAGAGAGAAGGTTGTGTGAGAGCAAAGAGGAAATTACAATGGATTTTTTGTAGGTTGTATCTCTTCCTTTTGCTAGATAATATTAAAGGAAGGACTTGTTGTTTCTTCATGAAAGTAGCCCAAACTGGGTGAACCATGTATATTTGTGTCTCTCTTGTTTTATGTGTTTATGTATTTGTGTTTCCACAATATTGTATGTGTTTCATTGCTTCATTAATTAATTTTTAACACATATACATATACCTAGTTGGGTACCCCTTCATGAACAGTCATGTCTTTGAGACATGTGTCCTCAGTATACTAATCATTGTTAATTATTAATTATTAATTATTTATGTTCATAACATTGTCTTCCCCTTTAGAAAAGCTTTGTCCTCAAATCTTATTAATGAAAAGATAGGATTAATATATGTTTATGTCTCGTAATGTCTCTTTGTTTCCTCAACATGTGTAACTATTATTTTTGTTCAAAATGCAACAAGATGATGGAGCTTAGTGAAAAGAAGCCGCCTTCATTAAGTGGGCCCGCAGGCTATTTTTGGCGCAAAGTCTATTTTTAGACATATGGATCATGGTCTATGAGTTGTAGGATGCTATTTGTAGATGATTGGTCAAGTTGGTAAAAATAGATGGACCTCTATTTTTAGACATATGGGCGGAGTCTATTTTTAGACTATCGGGCTAAAAATAGAACAGACGAATATTATTAGCTCTTAATAATATTTGGACTATAAACATTATCTTATTCTCTTGGAGCACTTCAATTCGAGCTACAGATGTGGCACATGCAACTGCCAGAAGGAAATACGCTTTTCCTATGGGTTAGTTGAGCTATTGCATGATGGACTTCAGTTAGAACTCAAGTGATTGAGTTTGGTGGAGTTGATTGAGGAGTTGATGGAGTTATGTTCAGTTTGACTTAGTTGAACTAGTTGTATTTAGTCTAACTGACAAATACAATAGTGATGAGTGGTGTGAATTATTTATTAATTAATTCACTAATTATTAACTCATAAATCAACTAAAGAATACATCAGTTAACTCAGTGCATGGACAGTTCAGTGGAGACAAGTGTTAGAGGTGAGTGAAAGGGCAAGACAGCTATCAATTGTGACTATAGTTGTGCATGATATTTGCACAATCAATGGATTGAGATTGCCAATGAGGATTGTGAAGTGTTACACAAGGGAAATATGAGTTTGGATCAGCCATTCTCATTCCATTCTCATGCAGGATTGCGCAGTGGAGGCAGGCAAGTAGCGAAGGAGATTTGAGCTAGTGATTGATTCAGATCTAAGCTAGTTTGTGTGAAACAGGTGGAGATAGTGCTGAGTACTTGCGAGGAGTATTGTACTATGCATTGTTACATGTTCTCAATAAATATAATATACAGATAGTTGGGGGTTTTCAGTTGTATGCTTTCCCCGTGATATACTGTGTTGATATGTGTGATTGATGCTTCAATGTGCGTATGCGATTGTTTCTTTAATACTGCAAATTGATGATCAACGTGGAGGAGGTTATGTATTCTGCATGATTCCGCAAATATTGTATAATCAGGATAATCTCTATGAATAAGTGTCATATTATTCAAAAATTTCTACATGGTATCAGAGTTGGTTGATTTGTAAGAAAAGTTCTACAGGATATCAAAGTGAGGATTGACCATCGGATCTATTATTCAGAAAGTGATTACATTTTATTTCTTCAGGCAGAGTCTGTAATCGGGCCAGGTAGCCTCTGGATTCATCC